>CM019171.2:13089980-13281138 GCA_009739505.2 Apolygus lucorum
AATTGCACCTTCGAAATTGCATAACTTCACATCACAATGTAAATGAAGAGGCTAGAAAACATTTTTTTTGTGTGGAAAAAAACGGCGTAAAATTAATCATTATTAAATGATCTGAGTGTAGAACTGTCCGTAATTTTTTTATCCTGTTTGAAATGCCACTTTTATTATTTCATATTGAGGAATCAAATCTGATGATACCATTGGAAACACGGTAGATATACCTATGGTTCTACAGTCAGATCATTTAATGATGATTAATTTTACGCCTCTTTTTCTACAAAAAAGTTATATTTTTCTATCCTTTTTTCATTCATTTGTATTTATTGTACACGTAACAATAGGTACTGTATCTATCACAAGAAAGGGAATTTTTCTATCCTTTTGGTTTATTATTTTCAATAATGAACCTTTGGAACCGACCAAGAAAAAAAAAAATTTTTAACACCCCCTCAAAATTTGATGGTTTACGTTTCAAGGTACGTAGAATCCAAAAATCGAATACAAATTTGGCATTCCGCGGCACTTACCCCACTTAGCATTGACCGATTTTGATGAAATTTGGTATGTTGGCTCCATTTGGGGTCTAGTTGTGCCCCGAAGATTTTGTTGATGTAGGTCAGTTCTAAGGGTTCCAAAATCAAATTTGAAATTTTGAAAACGCCCTAACTCAAAAAATTTTGATATAAAGGTATTGTTTTTCCTTCAATTTAGGATTCTATAGAATTTTAAGAATTTGTTGAGACCACACGCGGAGCTCTGTAGGACAAACCGTTCGCTCACTACGAGAATTTAAAGTTTGGGACGTACGATAAATCAGAAACACGAGTGTGAATCGCAAAAGAGGCCTAATCCCCGTTCAAATTTTAGCTGACCGAAATACGATCGATGTTTTTCTTCATGTTGGATGGTTGGTGGCTTTGCAGACGAGTGATCTATAGAAAAATAATAAATCATTGTGTAATAATTTGCAGCGTTTTATTTATACTGTGATGTGAAGCTCGCAAACACCATAAAGCGTACTGTTATTTTGAAGGTGCAATTTCTTGTGCCCTGACACACTCGTGATGTGGCGAAAAAAAAAGAAGCTGCAAATTATTACACAAAGGTTTATTATTGTTCTATATAGATCACTCGCTTGCAAAGAACTCGGCTTTGCCATTGTCACCACCTACCAACCATAGAAACTACCTACCTACCACGTACCTAAAGCGATCGCATTTTGGTCAGCTAAAATTTGAACGGAGATTAGGCCTCTTTTGCGATTCACACTCGTGTTTCTGATTTATCACAAGTCCAACCCTTAAGTTCTTGTAGGGAGCGAACGGTTTGTCCTACAGAGCTCCTTGTGGTCTCTAAAAATTCGAAAAATTCAATACTATCTTAAATGGACGGAAAAAACAATACCTTTATATCGAAATTTGTTGAGCTAGGGCGTTTTCAAAATGTTAACCCTTATTTTTCAACCCTTAGAAGAGTCAGCCATTAACCAAAAGCTTCGGGGCACAACTAGACCCTGATTGGAGCCCATACCAAATTTCACCAGAATTTGTCCACGGTAAGTAAAGAAAGTGCCGCGTACGGCGGACGGACGGCCAAATTTTTATTCGACTTTTGGATTCTACGTACCTTGAAACGTAAACCAACAAATTTTGAGGGGGGTTAACATTTTTTTTCTTGGTCGATTCCAAAGGTTCATTATTGAAAATAATAAACCAAAACGTCCTATTAATCATTATTAAATGATAACCTTCTTGAAATGCCATTCTATTATTTCAGATCTGAGGAATCAGATCTGAGGATACCATGGGAAAGAACGTTAAAATTACCATCTCTGTAATGCCTAACGATTTTTTTTAAAGAAAATCTGATGCGTAAAAGAAGGGTTAAAATAGAAATTTCGTTTCTAAAATTTTATTATCTTTCGACCCATTTTCAAGTTAAATGTTATTTTATAGTGTTTTTTGAGTGACGCTCTACGCCCAAAACTTCCTCAGTGTCTCAGCTTTTCAACGGTACATTAGAAAAATAATTACATTTGAGTTTAATGGAGAAAATTATATTGGAAAGCAAAAAAAAAAAAAAAAAACATGAGTTTATTCAACTAAATCATCGTCCTCATGAGGCTCCTGAGGTGGGAAGGGTTCGTTTGTCCATCGAATTTTAATAACAATCTGCTACACCGTTGGAAAGCTGAGATCTTGATGCACCTTTTACTGTTTTTGCATTTTGGAAAACTATTTGTCCCGTTTGAAAAAAGAAGATCGACGAAAATCTTGGTGTTTGGGCTCCTCCAGTTATTGGAAGGGCAATTGTCAAGTTTCTTGAAACCGAAGATGATAATTTAGGGATACCCAATATTTTCAAGTTCACCACCATCTATTATAGAAGTTCAAAGTGCGGCTTCGACAAGTGATTTTGCTGAAGGAGCGTTCTATCTGAGGTGGGAATCAGGATTGCTGGGACAGTTGAGTGAGCACAGTCGGGATATTTGAAGGAGTTTTTGATGATTCAAGTATAGCCTCAAGTAAACGGATCCAATTCGATGATGTTTAACCCAATCGGAACAGGCGCTGAGGTGGTGCTGTAAAATCGGGGGAGTGCTTGGAAAGAGATTGGTTAAACAAATCACGGTCATATTGGTGTTAAGGTTTTCGTGATGCAACATTTCTCAATTCAGAGATTAGCTTAGAACGATTCAAAAATTGGTTGTGCCGGAAAATATAAAAGATTTTAAAGGCTTAGTAAAGTAAAGTAAACAACCAATCCAGGTTGGATTTTCGTCCGACTGCCATTCCTGGTGTCGCTGTCTTCCATCAGCTGTCTTCCAAAGGGAAGATCAGAATTTGTTCTAATGATTTCACTCAAGGCTTCTCATTGTCTCACCGTCCTGGGTTGGTTCGAGGGGGGACTGAGCCCGGCTTGCATGAAATGTATGGTCCGAGACACGTCGCTAAGAGACGCACGCCGTATCGAGCGCGACCACAGCTGACCCCCAATTAAAAATAGAATCTATTGATTAGTAATATAAATAGTATAATAAAAATAGTATTTAATTAGTATTATAATAGTAAAATATAAATAGTATTTATATCTGATATAAATTCACTTAAACAGTTTAATTTGGATATCTATTTGGATGCTCTCAAAATGTTGGAAAAAGGTAGTGGGGCAATCCCCTCTAGTGCCCTCTGCAGGGAACTCCTGGGTTTCCTACTCTACAGGGTGTCCCATATGTTATCCACCAAACTTCGGGAGTAGTTTCTACAACTAATTTGCAACAAAAAGTGTCTCATAGCAATTTTCTTTTAACCCCCTTAAAATCCGACTTTTTTTACTTTTAAGATTTTTTTCGTGTTTTCGACCTCACACCATTCAAACGGTCGTAACTCCCTTAAATTAGACTCAAAAATTAAAAATAAGGATATCGTTGGAAAGAGCGTAAAATTTCTCAATACAAGAGCCGTTGACCAGTCGAGAAAAACGAAACGCTAGAGTAGTATTTTTACCTCAAACTTTAAAAATAGTCAATTTCTGTTTTTGGTGAAAATGTTGATGATTTTTCCTCATTGGAACAAGGTATTTGCCAGAGGAGCTAAAAAGCTTAAAAACTGATCCATTTCATCAGCTTTCCAATGGTCACCCAATTTTTAGTTTTACTGTGGAATTAGAGGGAGAAAATGGTGTTTCAATGCGAAAAAACGTGTATTTTTTTCAACGAAATCGACGGTTTGACGTGGTGCTTGGGAGGAGGGGCGGCGAAGCGGACTCCGGATTCCTCCCGTCCAACCGTCAATTTCGTTGAAAAAAATGCACGTTTTTTCGCATTGAAACACCATTTTCTCCCTCTAATTCCACAGTGAAACTAAAAATTGGGTGACCGTTGAAAAGCTGATGAAATGGAGAAGTTTTTAAGCTTTTGAGTCTCTCTGGCAAATACCTTGTTTCCATGGGGAAAAATCATCAACATTTTTGACAAAAAAATAAAAATTGACCAATTTTAAAGTTCGAGGTAAAAAAACTACTCTAGTGTTTAGTTTTTCTCAATGAGTTTGGCTCATCTATTGAGAAATTTTAAGCTCTTTCCATCGGTATCCTTATTTTTAATTTTTGTGTGCAATTTAAGGGAGTTATGACCGTTATAAAGTCAAAAAGTCGGATTTTAAAGGGGTTAAGAAAATTGCTAGGAGACATTTTTTGTTGCAAATTAGTTGTAAAATCGACTCCCAAAGTTTGGTGGATAACATATGGGACACCCTGTACAGCAGTCTGTTACCTGTTATACCGTGTGTGCGTCTAAAAATAAATAGTGTAAAATTGAAAACTTTCACGTCTTTTCCGAATCTCTCCAGTGACATCCTTTAGTTATCAAATCCTGCTAAAAATGATGGATTTGTGGGTGTTTTCCTGTCAAGAGAGGACTACCCATTATTATCATTTTCAAATTAATAAATTCGAATTGAGGGCTGACAATGAATGGGAAGCCGCAAATTAAAGAGGGCACTGACAAATCACAATGGGAATGCAGAGGTGGACTAAGTGGTGTGAGGAAGCACTTATCCGATAATTTCATTGTGTATTAATTCCTCTTCCATCCTGATGTATCCTATACTCCGCTACCTATGCTAAAATGTATAATAATGAATTCGTACCCAAATCTGTCTTACAGGGTGTCAATATACAAACATTATTGTTGGATTATTATTTTCAAAAATATAAAAATCTTTGAGATCGAGCAAAAAAACCCTCAAAATTTTATAGTTTACTTACATTTCAAAATATAAATGTAGAATCCAAAAATCGAATAAAATTTCTCCGCAGTATGCGGCTGTTTACTCAGTTCCCGTGGACTGATTTTGATGAAAATTGATCAGTCACGGTAAACGCTGCAAATTATTACGCAACGGTTTATTATTTTTCTATATAGATTACTAGTCTGCAAAGAACATGGCTCTTCCATTATTAGCACCTACCTACCTCATTGCTTCCGAGTCTACCAAGGTAGCGCAAGCTTTGTTTTACTTTTCAAGGCTGAAAAAAAAATTATCTAAAATCAAAATTTCCACTCGCGTTTTACGTTTCAGACCTTCCTGAACAATTTTGGTTCCGTGTCTGTCTGTCTGTGTGTCTGTTATGAAATCCTTGTAACCGGCATAACTATACGAAGTTATTGTCCAATTTCGATGAAACTTTCAGGGATTGTGCGGATTGGCGAGTAGATAGTCCCCATTGAAAATCATTTCCCCTAGATTAATAGTAGTTGCTGCGCATGCGCAAATTTGAATTCTTTATAACAGCCATAACTTCTACATTTTCCATCCGATTTTGACGAAATTTCTCAGGCTTGTTCAGATTAGCGTGTAGATGGTCCCCTATGAGCGTAGTGGAAGGTACTTCTAGATTGATGTTTTGAGATTAATTACAATGCATCGGATCGTCTATGCAATTGGGTTAAGGCTATGTACCACACCCACTTGGCAGACGTTTTTTGCTCCAGGTTCACTCGATTCCAAAGGCTCATTACCGATTGATAATAATAAACCAAAAAGTTGAGAAAACGTTTTCAAAAAAGCCCTTACTCAAAAACTTTTGATGTTCAGAAGTGGTTTTTTTCAATACCTAGTTTAAAATAGTGACGATTTTTACGAATTTGATGACATCTCCTTGAGGTCCAACCGTTCGCTTTAGGATAATAATTATCAATTAATTATTAATTATTAATTAATTATTAATAATTGCTTATTAATTATTATTAATTAATTGATTATTAATTATTAATTATTGATTATCATTAATTATTAATGATGACTGTTCTTTGACTTTTTTCATCAATATGGTTTAAAATTCTTTTAAACAACCTAAATAAACTATCCAAACGATTGGCTATCGTTAAATGAGCAATTATTGTGCAATTTATCAGAATACTGACGCCCTTGTGCCAGGTAGCATCCCTGTGAGCTTGCCCAAGAGAACCCACACACCCCCTTCCACCACTCTCCTCTGGTCATTAGAAGGGTGATCTTTACAAAAAATAATAAACCGGTGTTAGATAATTCGAAGCGTTTCTTGTACTCATCAATCCATGTAGCATATACCTAAATATGATCTACGACTCTTGAAAATAAAAGCGTCCATAGGGAGCAGGTTATTATAGCTTCCACTGTGTTCGTGCGCGTGAGCTCTCCAACACTCAGCCCATTGAATCTCAGCACTAATAATCTCCGTCGCAAGACTTTTTCTATCAGCTTGAATGTTTCTTCGTTAGTTGAATCCTTCGCAGTAAGGGAAGTCCTCATGTATGGAACGATGTTGATGGTTGCAGAATTGGTCGGGATGGGGATTTTTTGAGGATGCACCCCAGGAGTAAAGGGGGAAAACTGTAAGAAATATAAAAACAACTGCTGCAGTGTATAAAGCATATTATAATACTGCTGTAGCTTTTCTACAAGTAATTTGCAGCACATTCGAATACAACAGCTCCGTATAGCCACGCTACGTAGAAAGTGTGCTGTGCAAGAATAAGTTGCCAATTGGTGCTTGTCTTTAGACTGCCTAGTATATAAGTTGCTCTTCAAGCCTACTAGGCTGCATATTTTTGCGGTTCTGTACCATTCCGTTCTTATACTCTTGTCTATCAACACTGTATTCGTGCACTTAGGTACCTACTTTTGCAAAGAAAGAATCGACTATAATCAAGCTTGTGACGATCCTACTTTTACAGAAGGGGCAAACCGATTTGGTTTGTTCCCGATTTGTTGGAGCTACGCCTAGGGGGATATTTGATTCATAGAGATATGAATCGATATCCTCTTCGGGTCGGCTGATTAATCTAACCACTGGTGTGAAGGGGTAGGGTCGTCACCCTCCTCTGACTAACTTATGAACAATTAGGTGAATATCAGTCTGAAATTCAACCTATATTGTTACAAGCTGTAAAACCATCTGTGCTATTATAGTCTAATCAAGCCTTTAATTTCTTCATTCTTTCTTGTTGACTGCACTTCGACACTTAAAACAGCAGAAATCGACTCAATCGAAATTCAAGAATTTGCCAAGGAGTTGGTGTCTTGTATCCGGTGGGAAAAGACCCATTGTGTCGACAGATCATGACACATAAGTCATTAATTATACTGTCCAAGAAAACAGTCGGTAAATCCATTTGTAGTTCTTCCACACTCAATCGGAGGGGAAATCGCCTGAATGCACTACCGCTAACTCAAGACCTGCCTAATCGCGATTACGAGACGTCAAACGATACTTCAAAGAATCAAATCTGAGATGAACGAACGGACTTCAAGGGCAAACATCGGCGCGGCCTCGTCCAGATGATGTAATGACAAGCCCCGAACACCGCCTTTACACTAAACGCTGTCCTTACGGGTTTTACTGGCTCGGGGAACTTCCTCTCGTTTTGACTCATCGACTTCCGTAATATTCAAAACTACTTCGGGTTAAGCAGATATTGGCCTGTCATTATTTGGAATAAGGAGCTTTGTACGATGAGGTTAGATATCAATCTCTCAGGAGTATCTGGTAAAAGTGGAAGTTCTTTCAACTTCTTGTGTAGGCGTCCTGCAAGGTAGCCGTACGTATGCTTGCTTCTCTTTGACTCTTTTTGAAGAACTAGTTCGCAAGTTTTTGGTGAGTACTCCAGTTTACCTGTAAGGCTTTTCACCATCTCACTGTTTGGTACTATTTTAGGGAGGCCGGACTCGTTCATCTTGAAAACTTTCAGGAGGTGCGGCCTGAGTATGATCGCATATAAGAAGGCTCCTGCAAAGGCCCGAAGGGCCAAGTTTTTTATTGCATTTAAAATTCAATATTACTCATCAAAATGGGCGATTTTGTTCAGGTCAAAAATTGGAGAGGTGGGACGAGTACTCTGGCGTGAACCCAGAAGAGCTGGGCGACTATCCGGAAGGTGACATCTTGTTTCCACGCGATAACGTACCAATGTCGAGGAACAGCCTGCGGTCAGCCAGGAGGTGGAGAAGAGGATACGTCCCCTACACCTTGACAGGCTCATTCAGTAAGTAATTATCTTTAGATCTCCTCCACATTTACGCTCGCTTGCTCGCAAAAAAAAAACCCTTTGGCATAAATCAATCTCAATTTTTGGCAAACTTTTGGCATACCACTTGGAACTTTTGGCAACTCATTTTGAACTTTCGGCAAATCCATTACGTTTCGACAACCACTGGAGTCCTTGTCCACCTTCATTCCTTCTACAATGTTCAATAAAGTGTTTTTTCTCTCTCTCGAATTATCTTTAGATTATATAAAGCAATGAGTTACCTACGTGAATTAATATTCATCACTTACTATGCGTGATGTGTCCGTATCCAGGCTACCAAGAAAGGAATTTGATCGACCAGGCGTTTGCCGACTACGCCAAGCTGACTTGCGTGCGGTTCGTGCCACGTAGCACAGAGCCAGACTACCTGACCATCACGAGCGACAACACTGGATGCTGGAGCAGCGTCGGGAAGACCGGAGGAGCTCAGCAGCTGAACCTGCAGCGTCCAGGATGCGTCACCAAGAAGGGAACCGTCGTCCACGAGCTGATGCACGCTCTCGGCTTCCTCCACGAGCAGAACCGCTGGGAGAGGGACAACTATGTCTCCATCAAGTACCAGAATATCATCAGAGGTTATATATTGTGGTATTAATTTAACTATTTAAATGAAATCCTCAGGGAATGGGGGGCGCACCCGCCTAGAAGAAGTTCAAGAGGAGTAAAATACAAAGATTAAAAAAAAAAACAAAAAAAACAATAAAAAAAACAAGATTTTAGCACAATTAAGAAGAGACTTTTACTATAATGCTTTTAACCAAATTTCTTAAGGGCCTCTGAATTTTGGAAATTGATTCAAACTAATAATGTACGTTGCTAGAGAGAAGAAGAAGGGGAGTGCCACTCACCGCGGATGCCCACCAGGTTGGTATTGGCATCAAAGTATCGAATGAAGCGTTTTATGCGAGTTCTTGAGTTGGAGACCAGGAGGTATGTTTCCAGGTTTGCCGATCCAGATCCTCCCGTAGATGCTGCCTCCGTGATGGCCAATGATTCGACGAGGATCAATAAAATTACTAATGATTAAAGGGTGATTAATCATCCTTTTGCGGATGTATTTGATCCGGTGGCTCGCCAATGCAGACTGGCTGAAGAAGACGAGAGCGGGGGCATCCTCCCTACCCGGCGTCCAGGATCAGCTGATTGTCACTGTGACCATTGTGATTCCTGAACATCATTTTATGATAATCAGGGCGTACCTATCTTTGTTGTCAAAAGCTCATATTTACACTGTGAAGTAGGGGGGAGAGCAGATGATAAATAAGAGAAATAGTGTCGCGGAATCGCGGTTTCAGTTAATTATTTTATTTCAATTTGTTGCAACTACATAATTTTCATCAATTAGCAACAGGTGATATTTTAGACCTGTTGTGAAAAAAATAGAGTGGAAAGAAAGTTCCAAACTACCATATCGACTAGGAAAGACAATTTCGAACAAAATTGAAAAACACTTGGCACTAAACATCATCGAACCAGTTACAGATACCTCCGCACAAGTTCCTATTCACTACTTACTCATTACTTACTTATTCACTTACCTACTCATCACGCATTGATTACTCCTCAAAAAACAAATTCAATAATTAGATCAAAATCAGATGGAATTTCGTCTCACTATATTCCATCTAACCAAAATCAGACACACTGGGCTACCAGAGGAATGGAAGTCTCGGAACTTTCCAAATTTTGGTGGGAGGGGCCAGAGAGGCTACCTAAACCTCAAAAGTTGTGGCCAAAATCGGAATTCAATTATGGAAAGTTTCAAAATTTTGACAAGACACATGAACATTTATACTCATCCCTTCAGAAACTTTCGAGAATAACGACATATTGTTGGAGATTTGTACAGAAGACGAGAAAACGAATGGAAATCAAAGGAAAATTGACTAATCTCGGAGAAATAAAATATTCTAAATTACCAAGAAAAAAATATTTGCAGATAACATTTTTAAAATAAAGTGAGAAACCAATTAAATTAATAACAAAATGGCAACTAATTGAGATTTGGCGAAATGGTCAAAATTATTTACATGAGCTTTGGAAGATGTGGAACTTGGCGAGCGTCCTGGGAGAGGAGTACAACAGAAACGAAGAGCAGAGAAAGAGGTACGGAGAGAAGAATACGAGGCACATTGGGTCACATCAACCAAGGCGAAATGCCTCAACAGAAGGGGACTAGAAGTCCAAGAAGGAAAGAAGAACCCTAACGATTCGTCAGCTTGAGGCTCCCGCGGAGTGTCGCCGAATCGCGGTTTCAGTTAATTATTTTATTTCAATTTTGTTGCAACTACATAATTTTTATCAATTAGCAACAGGTGATATTTCAGACCTGTTGCGAACTTGAAATAAAATTTATTCTTCTTGCTAGAAACTAGAAAAGTGCGCTCTAATATTTTCTAATAGTTGGAAAAGTATAGATAGATAGAGATAAAATTGAAATAGGGCCCAGCGATAGTTCATGGATAACGTTTCCACAAATAGCATTGTGCACCAATGATGCATCTGAGAGATGCAAGAGTTTTTTTGGGGTGTGATGTGACCGTGGTCGCTGCAGCACGAGTCATTTGGTGGTGATTCTCGGACCGGCTGCTGCGGGAGTTCGTGTGTTAGAGTCTCGCGGGCGTGTTTTTAGTGCGTTATGGACTCATCACCCCGCCTCCCAACTCAGGGCTAAATTCCTAACGATAAAAAAATTGGTAGGTAAAAAAAAAACGCTGCAAATCATTACCCAAAGGTTTATTATTTTCTGTGTAGATCACCCTTCTGTATAGATCACTGGTTCTTCATCAATAGCACCTACCACCATCTGTATTCTCCCTTGACCTTCCCTCTCAAATTTCAGCTTCCTGCGTTCAATAGGATTGAAAATGGCTTCGGAGCTCACTCAGCTGTTCAGTGCTCTTCCAGGCGTCTCCAGCGTTAGGGAAGATCTTCTTCAATCTTCAGATCACTGATCAGCTGAGTGACCTCCGAAGCCATTTTCATCCTATTGAATGGAAGTGCTCTTCCAGGCGTCTCCAGCATTCGAGGAGATCTTCTTCACTCCTCAGATCACTGATCAGCTGAGTGACCTCCGAAGCCATTTTCATCCTATTGAACGCAGGAAGCTGAAATTTGAGAGGGAAGGTCAAGGGAGAATACAGATGGTGGTAGGTGCTATTGATGGAGAACCAGTGATCTGTACAGAAGGGTGATCTATACAGAAAATAATAAACCTTTGGGCAATGATTTGCAGCACTTTTACTTTAGAAGAGTTTTTCAGAAACAAAGTTCCACCTAATGCATAAATTTTCTGTAGAATTATTGTAACATGAATTACTTAATAATATATTGTATTCATTTCCAGGTACTGAATCTAATTTCGAGAAAGCGCAACCGAAAACGACCGACGGTTTGGGAATCGAGTACGATTATGGAAGTGTCATGCACTATTCCGAATTCGCCTTCTCTTCCAACGGTTTGCCTACAATCAAAGCCAAAGTAAGATGGACGCCACAAGATAAATTTACAGTATTCGCCCAAGAGTACCTGAAAATTTGATATTGATGCATCTGGAAATGTTGTCTATTTCAGAGTCCTGGTGTCACATTGGGACAGCGCGAAGGTCTTTCGAGGAACGACATCAAGAAAATTCGCAGGATGTACAAATGCAACAAGGGAAAGTCCTACGTGTGAAGCACGTGTAAGTCACACGTGTCAAGTTGTGGATAAAATTTTGTGCTGTAAAATTCCGTCATGAAATTCAGAACTTCGAGGAATGATGATGGCAAACAGCTGGTTGACCAAAGCAAACTGCAAATTTCGTCAAAATCGGAACATAATTTATTTAATATTGTTATTAGGTATTTGCATTGCTCAACAGTATGTTGCGCTATTTTGAAGGGGACCACCTAAAACTTAGCAGTTGTCTGACAAGATGATTAGACTGAACACGACTGTGAAACAACGATTCAATGGAATTCTCGTTTCTGAAAAATATTAAACCTTTCTGTTTAATAACATACCTACTCGTAATGTGTAAGTAATAGGTATTACTAGATAGTGTATGTGGCAGCACAGAGCAGGGGCAGCGCACGACAAGATTATGTTGTCTTCGTTATGACAAGATGTGAAATTTAGATTTAGAATACAAACTGGTAATAAATAATAATTGCTAACGAAATGAACATTACTAGGTAAATTCAGCACATTATTTGTGTTTTTTCACCGTGAGAGCTTCTTCACTCTTCCACAGCTCTACTGTTTCACCGTTTTGACGGAGTAACAATGATAACTCAGGAGGAAATTTTTCCCACATTTTCAACAATTGGAAGAAATTCAGCTCAGGTCAGTCTGCTCCTCGAAACTGCTACCCAACTTAAAAAAAAATTATTAAGATTTTTGGTTCCGAGTCCAAGGTAGCGGAAGCTTTGTTTTCACTCTTCATGGTTGGAAAAAAAGTCCTCCAAAATCAAAATTTCCACTCGCGTTATACGTTTCACACCTTCCTGAACAATTTTGGCGAAGTGAGAAAAACTTCACTTTTGAGCTGAAGAAGCGCGTTTTTCAGTTATGAATAGGTTTCGCACGCGGTTCGAAGAGCGTTTCTTCTCTCATCGCGTGAATGTCCAAAAAGTCAATTGAACATTTTGAAAAGTCAAAATCAAAGAGAATTTTGTTTTCATTGAAAAGTTACCTACCCATTTTTGAAAGCTATTTTACCAGTTAGCTAAACGGCATTTAGGTACTCTACTGTACATACGATTTCTGATACATCTAGATTTATTTTTTTCACTTATATATGATGTAAACCGTTGTTACTTATTTGCTTCAAATTATGTCCTACTTCATATAATTTTTACTCAGCTTAAAAACCGACTTTTCCTATTTCATGGATTTTTTCCGAGTTTTTGAACATGTTTCGCTAGAATGTTTGTAACTCCCTTAATTCACAGGTTATACTCAAATTTATGAAGATACGGTTGGAAAGAGCATCAAATTTCTTACCAGCTCAAGGGAAAACGCAATCTTTTTCCAAAGCCAAAGTTTTAAAGTGTTTTGAAACATGACCATTATTCGAGTTAATGTTATGCCCGTAATAAACAATGCTATCGGTCGGGTACTCAACGATATAAACTGACCCAGGATTTGAGCTTTCCAACGTTATAGTCAGCTTTTTTTTTCTAGAGGTAGGTAACTATTTTGAGATAGTAATCAAATGCGGAAAAAAACATGGGTATTTAGACCTAAATTGAGATGTTCTCTGAAATAACAAAAAATAAACATTTTTGACACAAAACAGACCGATCTCAAAAATGATGTCGGTATACACCAAAAAGGGAAAAATAATATTCTCAGAAAATTCAGATAGGAAGGTGGGTAGGTAGGTACGCAATGAAGTAGCCGCAGTGCCCATCTGTAGACACAAACGTACTTCTGTATCTTCTACTTACGTATTCTTTTCTTCCCAAATACACATACCTACCCACACTACAGACTTGCTTCCACATCGAGTATTAACCTACATCTCTGTTCATTCAAAATTTTGGGTGGGTGTGGGAGATTTGAGCGTTGATTTCATAACAACGCTTCAGAAGGTAAATAGCTACGTTATAGGTAATAACTCCACCAATATAGTAAACAATCTCAACACACCGCAATTCTCCTTTTACCTTTATGCCAGTTCCCTTACAAGTTTTGGATCAGTTTCCCTTCGACTCTCGAAACAGTTTGTTGAGAGATATTGATTCAATTCGATCTTCGGATATTTCGATCTTCGATTCGTTCGATCTTCGGTATGTGTATTTGGGAAGAAAAGAATACGTAAGTAGAAGATACAGAAGTACGTTCGTGACTACAGATATGATAGAACGAAACATTCATTTTTACGATGAATCAAATGACGACAAACCCAGACCTCCCTAGGGTTCTGATCGCCGCACTCGAGAATTCTGTCGATGCAATCCTGACCTCGTGATAATACCTGGGATTTGAAATTTTCCCAGACGTGGAAATCCAAGGCTGTGAGGTCAGGACTGCGTAGTTTCTGTTGTGTTTTTTCTATTGTTTCTGATAAGAAAGTGGTCATAAGGGAAACATCTTCGAACAAAGTTGACACAATTATCGACCGAGTTTTGTGAATGCAAGGTGAAAAAATCTTGGAAGTAATTTCGGATTTAACCCTCCAGTGCTGTCGTCGGGTCATAATGACCCAGGTAGCTCTGCCCTTTGTTACTTGTACCTGAAACGTTGGTTCCCCCTTTCTTCTCCATTTATCCTCAAGCTCATTCAGTTCCTCGTTTCAGTTCATCTTTGGCCACTTTGGTATGTATTATTCCCAAGGAAATGCAAATGTGACTCGACCTCAATAGTTACGTTTTGTACACAGCCAACGAATCAGACGCATTTTCGTACAAAAAATACGTATTATTCGTAGATGTAGTAGTGAGCATCAATTAACACCTTTATACTCAACAAAAACTTCAATCAGCTAGAAATTCGGTGTTTTTATTGAGTAGAAAGGTGTTACTTTATGCTCACTACCATATCTACGAATAATGCGTATTTTATGTACGAAAAACGAAGGTTTTCTTCGGAAAATCCACTTTCTAGCAGTCGAAATCATTCGGAAGTATCACCATTGGATTTAGCATAAAAAATTACATAGGAAATGATACCAAAATCGTCAAGCCATCTTGAGGTCGAGGGGTACCATAAACCGCTTAAAACACTGATTTGCTTGTAAAACGCACGTTTTCTGGCATTCAAACTTCATTTACTCTTCCAATTTGAATGTTAAAAAGAAAAATTGATAGACCGTTGAAAAGCTGATAATTTGAGCATGTTTTTTCCGAAGAGCGCCCATCGAAATGGGCAGATTTGGAGTGAAAACTTTGGTCGAAGAAAGTCAAGTTTCGAAAATTTTTTAAAGTTTGCTTTTTCACTTGATTTTTTTAAACTATTTTATGGCTGAATTATTTTGATCATGCACTAGGTAGCTTAGGAATTTAACGCTCTTTCCAAAGGTGTAGTCAGAATCGAATTTTCAGGAGAAATAAGGGAGTTATGACCATATCAGTGCCGCAAGGTCGAAAACGCGAAGAAAAACTTTAAAGTGAAAAAAAGGAATGTTGAGTGGGTTAAAAGAAAATTGCTAGGGGACATTTTTTGTTGGAAACACCTTGTAGAATCAAACCCTGAAGTTACGAGTTACTCGTATGCTCATCCAAAGTGTAGACACCCTGTATAAGCCAGGTTTGTGCACTTTTAGTCGCAAATATTTTGAATTCATTGCGAATTATATTGATTGACATGACACATAAAAGCCTCACATGATCATTTAGGCCTTTATTTTAGTAAATTTCAGAAAATTGAAAATCTGGGTCATAGTGACCCGACCACAGTGTTCACGTGGAGAAATTCACCGCAGTGGTGGAGGGTTAAGCGGAGAAAAAATTCTATGTTTATAGGAGACTATATCTTGCAAATTCGTTGTATAGTCGATCCTTGATGTCCACTTCAACGGTTGGCACCCTGGAAGAACCTCAACGTAAGCATCCTGTAAATATTTATAAGTGCCTACTTAACTAACAATGACTGTGATAATAGAGAACCTAAGTTTAATTTTGAATGAAGATGTATTGAATACACATCAGTAGTGTATTCAGAAAACGATGATTTCGTCAATACAATGAATTTCTACATACGTCATACATTGATTTATGAGTATAAATTACCATTAATATAAGAAACATTATTATTTTATTGAATAATACGTGAGTTTACCAAATAAATGAATGAATAAACTGTGTTTTTTAAAAGTTCCTACATAACAAAAATTGACAAATTTCATTTTTTATTTATTAATTAATTTGTTCAAACAGTGATCCTACCTGTTTTGTTTTATGTACATTTCTTACGCTTCTTCTGGGTTTAAAGCGTGAAACTGAATAGCAAATTTGTCGAAGAGGGCAAGAAAAAAATAGCGTCTTTTCGACGTTTTTTTCCTCAATTTATGACTCATTACAGAATCAAGGAAGTTGGTAGTAGAAGGGAAGTTGAGGTGGACGTATACCTAGGTACTTACCTCAAGTAGTTGACTACTTGAGGCAGCTTTCGAGGTCGAGACACCAACCTCATATTTTATTAGTTTGCCTCCTTGTGGATCCCAGGTTGGTACTAGAAGGTTCGCGTGAAGCTCACGACCCTCGAATTAACATTATTGAAACAATCGCCATTAAGTTTTCGATCCTCTATAATATTCAAGCAGTTAGGTACCTGTGTAGCAGATACCTACAAGGAGACCTCAAATCATACGAACAAACTTGAGGTGCTGCTAACTGTTGATCACTGATATCAACAAATCAGCAAGGTTATCCTCAAAGTCCATCTTTACGGAAAAATAATAAAATATGAATATAAAAATAATAAAAAAAATAATAAAAATAAAATCGTTATGTAATATATTGCTTTTCATATTTTATAATGTTATTGGTGAGGGGAGGATAAATTGCGGCGGATCCTCAGTATGTGCTTATGTTGTTTATTTTGCATGTCGAGCTAGCTTTCGCCCAAGGGCATCTTCAGGACACTTTCTTTATGATTTCCCATTGCTTTGTTAGTAGATGTATGGATGGATTTCATTTCAACTGTAGTTATATATGTACATCTATTGGCCCAAGCAGAACGGTGTTGGGTTAGGTAGGATTGTGCTTTACCCATTCAAGTTATATAACTTGAATGGGTAGTTGACCTCTGTAGTTGACCTCTGTAGTTGACCTCAGTATTTTATTTCCCAGACTACTTGAACATGTGGCCCCTTGAATCAGCTAAAAACATAACATCTCTTCAAGAAAAGTGGGATACCCTCATATATTGATTAGAACCTAGCAAGTAACAGTTGAAAAAGCACATAAGCCCCAGCATTCCCGAGGCACATAATAATCCCAAGTCCTTTAAATTTAATATTACCTATTAAATTTAAAGGACTTGGGATTTTCTTTTTAAAAAACTGGACCATTATTGAAAAAATCAAACCTAAGACAGGATGTGGAAGTCAGAACCTTGCTATCAACCACATCCCATCAAACTTATAACTAATTATAAGCATGAATGCTACATGGAGAACTGCTATCAACTACAGAGGTCACCCAAACTACTACCTATATAACTTAAATGGGTAAAGCACAATCCTACCTAACCCAACACCGTTCTGCTTGGGCCAATAGATGTACATATGTAACTACAGTTGAAATGAAATCCATCCATACATCTACTAACAAAGCAATGGGAAATCATAAAGAAAGTGTCCTGAAGATGCCCTTGGGCGAAAGCTAGCTCGACATGCAAAATAAACAACATAAGCACATACTGAGGATCCGCCGCAAAATATGGGTTAAGGGGGTCTCAGTCGGTCGCCATTCGTTTTTAGTATTTACCGATATTGAAGGCGCAAAAACTTGAATGGATTTTAGAAACTCATTAGTGCACGGCCCTAGGGAATTGAATAACTGAAATATTGCCGCCGGAATCATCAAAATCGAACAATAATAGGTTGTGGTCATGGGTCGGAAAAACTGTTTATTGTTATTTTTCATGTAAACTAGACCTCAATCTGAGAATTTTGACACCAACCGCGACCTTCTAGCGTGAAAAGACCTTTTTTTCCAAAGTTTCGGATGTTTATGACGTCACAGTGGGCTGGGGGGTCCCGCCCAGGCGAGAGGGGCGCGTGACGTCATAAACGGTCGAAACTTTGAAAAATCATAGAAACAGATCTACTCATGCTAGATGGTCGCGCTTGGTGCCAAAATTCTCAGGATGTAAGTAGTCTACTTTCGATTAAAAATCTTAAAAAAATCAAGGCGCACCCCCCAATGCCAAAGAAAATGGGAAAAAACTACTGAATAAAAGGTTTTTTCCATGTTTTTTTCCATATTTCTCTGGCAATTATTGTTCGATTTTCATGATTCCAGCGGCAATCTTCAAGTTCTTCAATTCCCTAGGGCCGTGCACTAATGAATTTCTAAAATCCTTTGAAATTTCAAATTTAAGTACAACTTTTTAAGTTTTTGCCCCTTCAATTTCGCGAAATACTGACCCGGAACGAGGACTGAACGGCGACCGACTGAGACCCCCCTAAACAGCGGTTTTACCCGGATCACTCTCGAGTAATGACAATTGCCTACCTCAAAACAAGAGGGCGCTACAAGGCATCTACATTAGATTCTCCCAATCACGCGCCCTTTACTCTGCGTATTCAATGTTCAGACCTCAAAATTAATAAAATAATCGCTTCCTGAGGGAATCATTTTGAGACATAGGACCTTTTGAACTTCCTAAACCTATCAGATTGAGAAGGAGTGTCGTTTTTACAGATTGAGTATGAGGAGGCTTGCCACTTTTACAAGGTTGTTTAGAGAATCGTACTACGGGTTATCTAGAATAAAGGTTATCCTACCCGTTGTTTACAAATAATAACATTTTCTGTAGTGTGGTTAACCGTGTATTTATCTGAGGATCAATTATATACCAGTTACAACCGTATCGAATATATTGTTTGAATTACATTACTTGATAAAAGTATGACCTCGCAAGGCAAGGAAGTCGTGACTCTCCAGTTCGGCAAGTTTCCCAACTTCGTGGGAGCTCACTACTTCAACATTCAAACCGCTGGGTTCAGCTTCAACCCCGATTTTCCTGCAGATGTCAACCACGATGTACTATTCAGAGAAGGTAAGTTGATCATCAGACGTTGAATTTGATTCATGTTCAGACGTTGTTGTGGAGATTTCCATACTTCTAAGTACACAGACCAACATATCTGATTTTGAGTGATTTTGCTTCAAATTGTAAAGTAGTTTGGGTTGGTCATGGTCGTTGGTGGTTTACATCATCTCACGCCCACCTCGAGACTGTATTTAGAATGTCCCAAATGTCTACATTTGTGATAAGGGCAAGAGCTCACCAGATACCCAGCCAGTCAGTTTTTATTCTGATTACTTTCAGTGCGTCCATGTCCACCAAACTTTTCCAATCTAGGCTAATATAGAGGAAAGATTGATTGATTAACCAGCTGTGAGCTAGAGTTCCTAGGGCTGTTCCCAGAGACCCACCAGAATGCTCCAGATCTGCAGCATTCTTCTCACAGCAACTAGGTACGTCTAGCCCGAACACCTACTTCATTTGGCTTGTGGATGGATGCTGCAAGGCCCAGAACCCTGAGGGAGGCAGTAAGCCATTCCTGTTCAACACATCCGTTTCAATACATTCGTGCTACTTCACTCCTAGTCTCACGTTCACTGCCAAGCCTCTGACCCTGCATGCAACGGAACATGGCATTTACTAAGGGGTGGTGGGTGATAGCTTCAGGAGGAGCCACGAGGATGATCTTCATAATCCTGGGGGATTCACATCATGATCACTCTTATAAAGGTGCCCAAGAGTCTGTAAGTGTGCCGAACTTTACCACCCAAGGATTTTTTTTGGCAGGCAGGTGAGAAATGTTTTACGACCCACAGGTGGAGTTGGATCTCGTAAGATACCTTGAAAAGTCTGGGTCTTCAAACCCTCTAAAAAACACCTCCTTTTCTCCCACGTTGGAAGCTCAGCCTGGGACCGTTTTACGCATTACTTCAGTCCTGGGGCGCTTCATCTGTTCTGGATGGAGGGACAGACCTGGTGCTCACTTCTTTCTTCCTCTCCCGTTCTAACAATAGGTTTGTTCGGCTGTCGATTTCGAACCAGCTCTGGACGGAACGCGATTCTGAAAGTGGATGGGATAGAATCAGTTCGGAATCGTTGTTAACCGAACGCCTTTGGAACTCGTTCGGAATCGATATCCTGCATTGTAACCTCCTTCCATTTGTTGTAGTTATTAATAATTGTTAGTTATTAATAATCCGTATTCGCAGTTCAGAATTCTCTCAATTTTCCCAATACAATAAATATTGTATTCTCTATTCTGCATTTTCAACTCTACTTCAACAAACTGTAGTTGTATTAGGGAAGTCAATGATTTTAAAGAACTTTGTTAAGAGAGAGAAACTCGTTAATTTATTGAACATTTTAAGAGTATAAGTTGGACAACGACTCCATTAGCTGTCGAAAATGTTTGCTTTGAAAATGCTTTTGTTGTCAACAAATCAAATTTTGCCCCATGTCACATAGGTACTAATCACCCCATTTCACGATCAATATTTTGCAGAAGAGAGAGATGATGTGAACTTCCTTGAACCACTATTCAATTATTCAATTATTGCGTATTTGTGAAAAAAGAAAGACATAATCAAAAATGGCTTCTGTTAGAACGTAATTTCTAAGAATTTCGAAATTTTCACAATAAAGGTGAAAACGTTTAAGCACATTGATTAACAAATTGCGCGTCTATGGACCAACAAATTTGCGCGCTATGTACTTCAAGTAGGAGGAATAACAAAAGCAAATTATTTCACAACGGTTTATTAGGATAAAAATATGAAAATACGATTTTTAAAAATCCACAATAGAAATATCTCCAAGGTCGGCATCATAACCAGGATGAACGTCACTGTCTCTTCAAGATTATACTTAAAAGTAATCATGCCTCCAGGTAACCTACCTACTGAATTTGAGATGGTACAACTCCCGAAACTTTGGTTTTATGATGCCTTGTTCCGTTGCCCACAGCACCAAGTATAAAATACCAAAACACAATGCTCAGCCCCCTGAGCCTTTGTCTCGTTCGAATAACAAACGCAAATTATTTCACAACGGTTTATTAGGTAAGGATTTTCATAAACATAAACATTTTCATGAAAAAGGCTTTTCATAAACGGACTTAGCTATACCGTTGGGGAATCTGGCCCTTGTTCCTACTCATTACGAAGTGTTCGATGATCATGTTCATTTAGAAGAGGCACAGTGTTCTTAAAAAAGTTCTTATTTTTTGGATGGTCACGAAGAAGAACAAACATTTTAATTTATCATCCGATTCCGAAACTTCATGAGAATCGTCAAAAGGAGTAGGATTAGGATTACCAGAAACCCCCAAATGACAGACCACAGGAGACTACGATAAAATAAACAAAAAATTGATGATAAGTGAAATGATAAGACTTCCTGATAAGCGTAATATCTAGTGCGCATGTGCGGAACTGTTGGTCCCGAGAAAATCTCAGAACTGGTAGAACTGATTCTGGACAGTTCCAGATGCCTAACCGAACAGCGGACTGACAGTTCCAAACGAGTTCTGGGGCTAACTGAACGCCCCAAAGGAGGTCGGAATCGTCCCGAACTGTTCGGAATCGTTAGCCTCTAAGGTCTTCCTTGCCTCAAGACTCCAGCATCTTGGTGACAAGAACTTTTGATGTTGAACTTTGGGTAGTTAACTCCAGCTTTGCTTGGAGCTGATTTCTACCACGTTTTATAGCTCGCACAAGTGATTTGACTTCTCCCCAAAAACTGACAGGTGATAATGTATCAAATTCTAGCGCTCTAGGACTTAGGTTAGTCAGATCGTAAAAATTATGAACGTTTATTTCACATTAACAAAATCATATCTTGTTGCAGGTAAATCGGACTCCGGTTCCTTTTCATACACCCCCAGACTGATAGCGGTGGATCTCGAGCAATCTCTGCACTCCTTGTCCAAAACTGGGCTCAACTTCGTGACGCCCCCATCAACGTCCGAAGTTCAGGATGTGACTCAAGTCGAGGCGCTGGAGGTTCTCCAAAACCCTCAGCCTCCCAAAAACGAATATTTCGAAGACGTGGAAAAACAATCGAGCGCCCAAGAAAACCCTAACGCGATGCAGGTGGATTTACTTCTCAAAACCAAATACGACCTCTCAACGACTGTCAAGTCCTGGTCGGAGGTCCTTACTGTTAATCTACATCCACGATCGATCACGATGATCCCAAAAACGTTATCGTCTGGTTTAGATGTTCCAAAATCTACATGCAAAACTGGCGACGACATTTGGAAGAACCCGTCCTTTAATGACGATTTCGAAGATAACTTGAGATTTCAGCTTGAAGCCTGCGACATCGTTCAAGGGTTCCATTTGTTGACGGAATGTGAAAACTTGTATTCTGGAATGAGCAACAGGTGTTTGGATTATTTGAGAGACGAATGCGGGAAAAAATCCATATTGACGGTCCCTATCTTCAGCCTGAACGAGGACGAAGAAGATGGATTGGAAATCAGGAAACGGTTGTGTTCGAATTTGATAAATACGGGGTTTTGTTTGAGTCGAAGTAGCGAACTCAGTGATTTGGTGGCACCTTTCAGCACTTTGAGTGAATTGTGGGGTGATGGGAAAGAATTTCAGGACTTCAAGACTTTGAAGTACGATGGGTCTAGTTGTTATCAGAGTTCGGCAGTTATGGCGGCATGTTTGGAGTTGATCAGCACGCCTTATAGGTTGAAAAGGTTACCTGGCGTTAGAATGAACAATGTTAACGAAGTATTGAGTTTACCAGGCAGGAAATTGGTCGGTGCTGGGGTTGTTTTTCCATTTCCAGACGTCAAAATCGACTACGACATCCTGGAACTTCTCAAAAGACACAAATATCGCAGCTTATGTCCTTTCGTGCCTCTGGAGTCCACTCTAGACACTCAGTCGGTCACTTTGAGAGGTTTTCCTCACAGTCAGTTTCCATCGTCCCCCGCACTGTTCGTATCATCCTGCAACGTCCGTGTACCCAGGACCTTCCCAGATATCATCCCGCATGAGTACGACCTGAGCAACTCTGCCCTCTACTACGGCCGTCTTCGAGAAGTCAGCGGCCTCTCCGGCCTCTGCAATACTCGAGAGATGAAAGCGTTTACCGACAAACTCGTGGAAAAACTCCGGCAAATCAACGTCGGTAAAATCTCCTCGTTCGTCTCGAACGATTTTGAAAGGCCTGAACTCGTCGAAATGATGGAATCCGTGGAAGAGATCTCCGCCTCCTACGACATCAGCATGTTCCTGTGATGTGGGATTCATCTATGGTTGGTAAGAAGACTGCTGAAGCTTGTTGCTGTAAACATGGTCTGAAACGAGTAGCAAACCTCACCAAATATTATGATCACTTCAGGTGCTCTTAGTCCCTTAATATTGCAACAACAGTTTTGGTCAGAGGAAACTTAATCATTGCTCAGAGTCTCCTACTAGTTTTCCATTTGATTTGCTATTCGTACGGGACAACCTCGTATAATGAGCTTTCAAACATTTAGCAATCAATCAAACATTTTTTTGATATGTTTGTGATCTACTATTATAAATTTTGTGCCTTAATTTTTACGCTTCTTGTCAGTCAAAAAAAGATATTTTTTTCGTTATAGTGCAAGTAGTAGAAGACTTGCCTGCCTATTTTTTTCTCTTATGTTGCTAGTTTTTGAAGGCAGACGGATTGATCTTGCTATTATTAGGTATCAATTACCTAATTTTACTTAAACATAATAGTCAAGTCAAATTGTCATCCAAAAGGGGGGTACCTTGCAAGGTCGAGAGTAGAAGGTTTTTTTTTCTGATGTTGTTTGGGATGATGCCACAATGTGTAATCCGAGTTTTCGACCTCGAAATCACCCCGCGTCATATTCAAATACTCGAAAAACCTTGAAATTTTTGCACTTTTTTAGTTTTTGGCTTGTGACATAGAAACAAATTACTCTAGAGTGATAGACTTCGTAAAAATTACGTAATGAGTGGGGAAATGAGACCCCTACAATCCCCCCTCTCGGCCTTCTTAACTGGGCCTCCTCCAGTGCTATCGAATTATTTGGAGCCCCTTCCTGCCAACCATAGGTACCTACTACCTACTAAGGCATTTTTGAAAACGTCAACCCTTCGTTTCCCTTTGGTTGGTAGTTATTTCAAAAATGCCCTAGTAGGTAGTAGGTACCAATGGTTGGCATGGGAGATCCCTATACAGGAAAATAATAAACCTTTGTGAAATAATTTGCAGCGTTTTTCTATAACATTTATATTATGAAAAACTCGAGAATGAAGCAAACTTTTTCTCCACATCTCAAAATAGCAAGATGTTTATATTTTTTCTCAAATTTTCATTCATTTTCTCTTTCAAAATATTTCAAGCATAATATATTCATTTCAAAACATTTATTTTATCGAGTATAATATATTATCCAGAGTAAAAATCAAGTTTTGGATGTGATATAGGAACATTTATGTGGTATAATTCAGGCATTCATTAAAGAAAGAAAAAAATTTCTCTTTTGAAAACATTATTTTGTATACGCAACATATAAAGGTAAATTCTAAGAAGAATGAGTTTGTTCGTTTTTTGTTGATTAAATGAAAAATATATGACCATTTTGTGTTGAAAATATTTTTTCAGTTTAACACGTCATTTTTACGTAGCCTACTAATAACTGTGTGTCAGGGAAGTCTACTACTCGAGGGTTGAAGAGGACAAAATTGTGCGTCCATCACTAAAAAATTAATTAGAATCGGACCAACTTTGGCGTTTTTCCCTCTCAAAAAGTGGAGATTTTTGTCAACCTTTCGGATGGGTTACACCCATTCTTGGAAGGTTGGACATCTTGAGGTTAATTGATGGTGGACTTTAGGCCGACCTCTGCGAGGTGCATATTGTCCTCTTTAATTTGTTATACAGTGCATTTTTTGGTCGGACGTACCGCTTCAATGTTACAAGCCATCAACTAAAAAAAAGTGCAAACATTTCGAGGTTTTTCGAGTATTTGAACATGACGCGGGATGCTTTCGAGGTCGAGAACTCGGATTACACATTGTGGCATCGTCCCAAACAACATCAGGAAATAAAACCTTCTACCCTCGACCTTGCAAGGTGGAATTTTCTATTTGACTGGACTATAACTAACCATTGCGTTTTACAGTACAAAAACCAAGTTTAAAAACAAAAATTACTCAATACCTATTTACATTGGTACTTGTTTTTTGCAAGTAGACACATGACTTCGTTGATATTAGAGAAATAAAGAAATATTTTATACAACCTAAAGCACAATGTTGTCATCTTTTTCCTATTCTATTACAACACATCTAGTCGGTAGGTTAGAGTGTCTCTTATTTGACCAAACAAAAGAATTCCTAAAATTTGTAACGCATATTTTTGACATGGATAAATAATATTTATCCATATTACAGACATACATTATGTCTTATTATTAAAGACATGTATTATGTCTTTTGGCTGGGGATCAAGGAATTTTTCGGGACACTCTTTTGACTAGGCGGTATCCATGGAGGAGGCAACTCCCGCCAGGCAATTTCAACTTTTTCAAACAATCGAAGGTGAAAAGAAGCCTTTGAAGAGGTCATTTCTCTCGAGTAAACCAACAAGTTTCGATGATTTTAACGTCCATTTTCGACTTTTTCATACATTCGAAGGTTAAAACAAGCCTTTGAAGAGTTCGTTTCTCTCGAGCAAACTATCAAGTTTCGATGATTTTAACGTCCATTTTCGACTTTTTCATACATTCGAAGGTGAAAACAAGCCTTTGAAGAGTTCGTTTCTCTCGAGCAAACCATCAAGTTTCGATGATTTTAACGTCCATTTTCGACTTTTTCGAACAATCGAAGGTGAAAACCAGCCTTTGAAGTGGTCGTTTCTCTCGAGTAAACCAAAGAATTTCGATGATTTCAACGTTCATTTTCGACTTAATCCAAGAATTATCCAAGAAAAGTCTGTTGCGTCTGTCATGAAATGTTTGTAACGGGCAATACTATTCGAAGTTATTCTTCGATTTCGGTTAAATATTCAGGAATTGAGCGAATTGGGTTGCATATGGTCGCCTTTGAAAATTATCACCCTACAGTTTCCATCCAATTTCGATGAAATTTTCCGGGATCCTGCGGATTTGAGTGTTGGTGAAAATCATCGCCCCTGACTAATAGGTAGTTACAGATTGGTGTATTGAGATAAGCTACCTACTGTTCCTAGGAGTCATAATAATTTATTCTTTATTTTGTCAGTTGAGAAGTTTAGTTTAAGTTGTGCGCGGCGTGATTGTGATGAGCAAACATTCGACTCTAGACTTGGATCAGAGATTGGCAGGATTGCTGGTGGGGGTTCGCTGGGCGTTCGGCGCTGATGATCGGCAGTACACCTTGATTCGTCGACTACTCTCAACAGGTCCCAGAATCCTATCAAGATTGACGATTCCTCGGGGCGTACCAGGCAATCGGGTCTCAGCATCCTACTGAAAGTGCCAACGACACAGCATCGCTTAGCTCTATATATCGCTTGCTGATTTGGGTAAGTCTGGACACCAGACATGAAGATGAGGACCTGACCCTGTTTGTTCGCTTCAAATAAGTACTTATGACAATTGTCCCTTTACAGGTGTCCAGAAGCAGTTCCTTTGTTTGCCCTTCTATGCGATCTACAGCGTACTAGCCTCACATCCACAACCAGCATTTACTTAGAGCAGCCCTGCACGTATTCACCTACCAGCCGCTAACAGTCACCGGTTCGAGTCCCGGTCAGATCACTTAATTTTATTCTTTAATTATAACAATTCTTTCCTAGGAGCTCCTATATCAACCAATAAATTTTTTTGTTTATTATCTAATACAATAAAACGCCAACTGTACGTACGTACGTACGTACGTACGTACGTATGCACGGAGGGGTCGTGGGAGGCGGGACGAGTCGGATGGGCGGGAGGGGGGGAATCGGAGGCGGGAGGAGCCGGAGGGAGTGGGATGCGGGGAGAGTCGGAAGAAGCGTTTTGCCTACTTTTAGTAGGCTTTTCAGCTAGTTTTCAATAATAAGCCTTTGGAATCAAGCAAGAAAAAAAAATTTTAACCCCCCCTCAAAATTTGATGTTTTACGTTTCAAGGTACGTAGAATACGAAAATCGAATAAAAAAAATTCCGTCCGTCCGCCGTACGCGGCACTTTTCTTAGCAACACTGGACCGATTTGGTTCAAATTTGGTATATGGGCTCCATTTGGGGTCTAGTTGTGCCGCGAAGCTTTTGGTTGATGTAGATCACTTCTAAGGGGTGAAAATTAAGGGTTGAAATTTTCAAGAGAGCCGTAGCTCGAAAACTCTCGAAATAAAGGTATAGTTTTTTCACCAATTTTAAATAGTATTGAATTTTTTAAAATTTTTGAGACCACCCGGAGCTCTGTAGGACAAACCGTTCGGTCCCTACGAGTACTTGAAGGTTTTCCTTCGATAAAACAGAATCATGAGTGTGAATCGCAGAAGAGGTCTAATCTCCGTTCAAATTTTATCTGGCTAAAATGCGATCGCTGTGCATTTCTTCGATTTGTATACAGTTTTGCCTTCTGCGTAACCAGTAATCAAATTTCCATACAAAGCTTTCTATTTTTCCAATCGAGTGTGAAGGGTTTAGTTCTTTCTAATAATCTTGATTGTGAAGGTGTGAAGCCAGTATGGTGTGGTAGGTAGTACCTAGTTGGTAGGTAAAAAAACGTTGGTGGGTAAAAACCGCTGCAAATCATAGCTCAAAAGCTTCTTCACTCTTCAGATCAGTGATCAGCTGAGTGAGCTCCGAAGCCATTTTCAATCCTATTGAATGGAAGTGCTCTTCCAGGCATCTCCTGCATTCGAGGAGATCTTCTTCACTCTTCAGATCATTGATCAGTTGAGTGAGCTCCGAAGCCATCTTTAATCCTATTGAATGGAAGTGCTCTTCCAGGCGTCTCCAGCATTCAAGGAGATCTCCTTCACTCTTCAGAGCACTGATCAGCTGAGTGAGCTCCGAAGCCATTTTTAATCCTATTGAATGGAAGTGCTCTTCCAGGCATCTCCTGCATTCGAGGAGATCTTCATCACTCTTCAGATCACTGATCAGCTGAGTGAGCTCCGAAGTCATTTTCAATCCTATTGAATGGAAGTGCTCTCCCAGGCATCTCCAGCATTCGAGGAGATCTTCTTCACTCTTCAGATCACTGATCAGCTGAGTGAGCTCCGAAGCCATTTTCAATCCTATTGAACGCAGGAAGCTGAAATTTGAGAGGGAAGGTCAAGGGAGAATACAGATGGTGGTAGGTGCTATTGATGGAGAACCAGTGATCTATACAGAAAATAATAAACCTTTGAGCAATGATTTGCAGCGTTTTTCATTTCAAAATGTCCTTAAAAACAATGAAAACTTGAATTTTGAGAAATTATGATCTCAATTATATATATTTAATTCATCTAGGACCCTGGAAAAAGTCGAAAATTGACCCTGAAAAACCTGAAAAACACATGTAATTTTTCTTCTGTGAATCGACCGACTAGTTGTAGAATTGACTCTTGCAGTTTGGAAACCTGTTTTGTTTACACCCTGTGTAGTGAGAAAGTACCTATTAGGCTTTCCAGTCGGAGTAAAGAAAATAATCGTTAGCTTTTTCATTGAAAAATGTCATTTATTTTGAGCAACGAATTTCGTCATTTTACATCGTACGAATCATCACAACGAAGAGAACAACAAAGTTGCATCTCGATATTTCTATCTACATTCATATTTTTTGCTCTCAAATCCAATCAGGTAATAAAAATTCGAGACAATTCGTAGGTACCTACGTCACATTTTAAGAAAGTACCAATAATTACACTGCAAAAGTTAATAAATTCTACTGTCTCCAATTTTTATTCCTGAGTTTGAAAAAACTAAAATAAAAGTTAAAATAACTTAATGAAATAAATTACTATTTACAATTACATAATAAACGTATCAACTAGTCGTTCTGTCATTAATTTAGATCACAAGTTATATTTTCCCAACACCTCGTAGTTGCGCTCATCCTCCACTCGAGGCTACAATTTTGTTCGAAATTGCCGGAGCGAGTCGGACGAGGATTGCGGCGCGAACTTCCCACAGATTGCTTTCGTATTGAATACAAAAAAACATTTTCATTTGAACGATTTGAAATTATGATGTACACATGCTTTGCAGCCTCAAAATGTCACCCTACCTTGCTAGTTTGACTGGAATCGAATCGTTGGTGAAAAATAGGGTTTTATCCGTGTAGAGAACACTTTAGCGAGAATCGGGAATAATTTTTGTTCAGGAATTACATGGTATTTACTTACGATAAAATTACAGTTAATTAGGTTCTTGAGTGGTCTTTCTCGTTCATGACTTGAGTAATTCAAGAATTACATTTGGTATCTTATTACTTAACTTTCCCGATTATTACCGAAATATTCTCAAAAATTACGAATTACAGCCTATTTTGGACGATTTATTTCACATTGCAAACTTTGTTTAATTGAAATATATTATAATAAGTGACATGTATGCCATGATTGCTAATTTTCGTTTTTCAAAATTCATACAACATATATTTGAGTTGGATTTTAAGCGATTAATTCGTTCTACGTTACACTAAATAAATTAAAGATCATTTTTAGACTTTACTAATGGACGAATTTATAGTCTCTTGAATCGATTCGAGACGGAAAAAACACAATTTTGAGGACGAAAACCTCACTGTACATTGAAAAGAGTAGCTCGTCGTGGTCTTTTGGGAACAAATTCGCGAAATTTGAGTTCCACGAGACCGCGTAAAACCCCAACCTACACCGTATTTGGCACTTGTAGAAAAACAAAACGCAATTCGTCGTAAAAATTACCATTTTCTATGATTTCTTAAGATCATCAGTCGGTACCTAGGAGAACTAAAATCGATGAATAGGCATCATATGCTTATGGGGGGAGAGCTGAGTCGATATGACTTGTAGTGTTCAGTACCTAACGAGGACTTTCTAACTTCAGCTTTTTGAAGACGTTACAGGCCGATTTCCTTGGTTTCTAGTGGCGCTAGGCTGACGAGGACCGGCGTCTTCTGTGGCAATGAAAATCCATTCCGGATGTCTATCTGGGGGAGACCTCTCGAGCATTTCGGTATCCTCTGGGGCCTTTCGCATCTGCGGGAGACGTCCCAGTATTCGTAGCCGTCGGGACATTCGTACATTTTACCTGAAACGAGACAAAAGCATGTGATTTAGGCAGGTCTAGGAGGGTTGATAGAATACACCACCGGGCAGGGTTCGGTTCTACCTACTACTAATTTGCAACAAAAAATGTCTCTTAGCAATTTTTTAGTGGCTTCGTTTTCGAGTTATTTCACTTTTAAGATTTTTTTGTGTTTTCGACCTTCTACCAGTAAAACGGCTATAACTCGCCAAATTTTCATGAAAATTTGAATCTAATCACACCTTGGAAAGAGCGTAAAATTTCCTATCTCTTTGGTGAGAAAATTAGACTTGAAACTTAAAATTGGTAAAATAATGGAAATTTGAACTTTTTTCAAAATCTCATGGGTTCTGTAATCTGGCATATTAAAAATTGGCCAAAACTTGGAACTCTCACCTTTTTTCAAACGCTCATAAGTTCTGTAATCCGGCAGTTTAATTTTTACCTGTAAGTCTAAAAGATGCGCGAAAATCTCAGCTTTCCAACGGTATAGTTATTTCTATTTTGTAAGTGAGGCTTATCACAAAAATGTGTGCTCGAACGCAGAAAAACGTCAATTTTTTCAACGGAATCAGCGCTCCCGCTAAGGCGATGGGAGGGGGTGGCAGAGTTGGGCAAAATCTTACCCTGAGTATGATTAAGATTTGTAATGACAAAAATATGTTTTTCTATGGCAAAAAATATGATTAGATTTTTATTCACTCAAAAGAAAATGAATAAGAATAAATTCTTGATCACAGGAAATGTGTGATTAATCCATGATTAAACGCTGGTTCTTGTGATTTATCGTGATTTTTCCATGATTACTCACGGATTTCTGTGAATTATCTTACATTTCCTATGATTAATCACCAACTCCTGTGACTAATCACTGATTTCAGTGATTAATAATTTATCTCGTGTACTTAATCACACATTTCCTGTGATTTAACCTTATGCATTAATTGATTATGATTTTAATCGTACTCTTTTGAGTGAATAAAAATCTAATCATATTTTTTGCCATAGAAAAACATATTGAGGAGATTAATGACATAACTGAATTCATGCAATAATTCAAAACGTTCCAGGGTAAAAGCAGCGTCAAATTGGATTAAATCCCAAATTCTTGAAGTCAGATCACATAGCAAATTTTGCTCTGCTCAAAACCGCCAAAAAATTTAGGTAGGTAATCTCTGTTGGGTTAAAACACAACTTATTATTTACCTGAATTTATTATTAACGAAGCTGAAGATATTAATTATTTCTTACCGATCATTCGACCTCGGTAGTCGTAGGAACATTTGTAGAATCGGTTGCAATCTCCGTCGTAGGGGAAGCTTCCTTGGGCAGGACAAAGTGGTCTTCTACTGCTCACTTCCAACTGAAAAATGATATTTTGAATTTAAATTTGTGAAAATAGGCTCTTAGTACGTACCTACCGCTGAAATACCTAATGAATAACTTCAAGATTCCATAATCTTATAATGTGGGCACGTTTTTCTGTAATCATTCATGTCGGTAGAAGCTCTTGGAAATGAGACGAATTTTGTTTTTAGCCAAAATTTAACTTTCGAAACTCCTTTTCAATAGTCTTCTATTGATGTACTATCGCAGCTCAGCGACAATACAGTTTGAGCTCTCTTCCTGGGTTTCTCGGTCTCATCGCCAACACGCAAAGTTGGTAGAAAGTCGGAAATTTTCCCAAAATATGCCATCTATTTTGGGGTGGCAGTGGAGCACCCTGACGGGTCAATGACTGGTGCGAAAAGGGGCGTGAGACAGGGTTGTGTCTTGTCTTTACTCCTCTTTAAAATTTCCATTGAACAAGCATTTTCCCCTCTCCCTGGTGTTAAGTGAACAATACAAAATACGCTGATGACATTTTTCTTACGGGAAACTCTCAAAGCAGTTAGCATAGACCAGATAATATTGTGGAATAGGAGAGTCCAGGACTCAGGCTGAATATCTCGAAAACTAGCTTGTGGATGTATCACGAGGCCACAGTAAAGTCAGTGTTGATCCATTGGAGTGTATCCAGAATTTCAGTTCCATAGCGCTGGTAAATGAAAAGTGGCATCCAAAAGTCGAGATTCGATACCGAATAGAGCAAGCCAGATCAGCCTTCGTCCGAATGAAACCTCTGTTCTTTGACAATCACTAGAAGTTTGTCATCTGATACTGGACCGTCAAATGATATGTCTGGTTCCTTTACTGAGCTGAGACCTGAAGGCTGAAGGTCGCTTCGATTAACCGCCTTGAGGCTTTCGAGATTGTTGATTTTTTTGGGTAAAATATTGTGGGTACTCGTACGGAACATGGAGGTTTTGGGGAGAGCGGGTCTTCAGGGTTGGGAACTCTTTGGGAACGTGACAAAGCAGAAAGTTGGTTACCTGCGTTAGATCTTGAGAGGAGGTCGCTAAACATTCCAGAGTTTGGCTTGGAAGGAAAAATAGAAGGAAGGCTGGGAATTGGCTAGAAACAGCAGTCCTAGCTTCGACAATATAGAAGATGGACCGGAATACAGATTTTGCTGCTCCCATGAGTGAAAGCACTCTTTCTGTATGGTGATACTAGTGAAGGATTGGTGGCCTACGGTTGTTCAACATTTATGGCACTGTTTCCTACCTTTGATATTATTTCATAGCAAAATTTAATACACTTACCGGTGGGGGAGAGCCATCAGCAGATCTTCGGACCAGCCGTCTGGAATCTGCCATTTGGCCGTTGCATTGAGCTGCTTCACCTGAAAAATGAGATAAAAAAACTAATTAGGTAGATCTGATAAATTCAACGGTATAAATATTCCAGAATGTCTTGAGAGGAACTAGACAATAATATCAATTTCAGCTCTCACAAATAATTAGGAAGTCGTGTAGCGCTCTATAGAGCATCCTACTTGCCCCTAATTCTTGTTAACAACCACGCAAAATAGTTCAAAATTATTAATTTGCAGTTTGGCAGAAAGTTTAAATTGCTCCTCTAGTTGCGGGATTATAGTTATGTTTTATTTTGTCTTTAAGAATAAATTGTGAAGACAAAAAAAATGTTCGACAGAACGTTTGGGTCCTGATTAAATATTTGACTTCCTCCAAAAATATCTTCACTTGAAATCTTAATCAATGGAAACAGGTCTTTCCTGACTCTTACTTTGCAAACATGTTGTAAAGGTTAATAGGTAAATTACATTACGTTGGTACTTACTTGGGGGTAGACACTGCACCTTCTCGTCGTCGTAAACAGTGCCATTGGGACATGAGAGGACTAGAACTTTGGCATTGTTATTGGATGTTGTGCATTGGTAGAACTGGTTGCAGTACTTGGGGTGTCTTCTGAAGCCGCTCGGACAAACCAGTGTGAACTGGTCGCTTTCCAATTCCTGACAAGTAGTGGATGGCTTGCCTGGGGGTTCCATGGGTTGGGTGGTACCAGCTTCCGTTGAGGTTTCTGTTCCTTGAGTCATGGGCTGCGTCGTCTGCGTTCCAGTTTGTGTTGTTTGCGATGAGCCAGCTTGAGTAGTTCCTGTTTCTGCTTGAGTAGTACCTGTTTCTGCTTGAGTAGTTTCAGAACTACTTCCCTGGGTGGTTTGAGACCCAGTTTGTGTGGTCTGCTCTCCAGTTGTTGTAGTCTGAGATCCAGTCTGAGTGGTTTGCTCACCATTTGTTGTGGTCTGAGATCCAGTCTGTGTGGTTTGCTGCCCAGTTGTAGTCGAACCAGCCTGAGTTGTCTGCGATCCAGTTTGAGTGGTTTGCTCGCCACTTGTTGTGGTCTGAGATCCAGTCTGTGTGGTTTGCTCCCCAGTTGTTGTAGTCTGTGCTCCTGTTGTTGTAGTCTGTGCTCCTGTTGTTGTAGTCTGTGCTCCTGTTGTTGTAGTCTGTGCTCCAGTTTGAGTTGTCTGATCACCACTTTGTGTTGTTTGAGGTGGTGTTTGAGTGGTCTGTTCTTGCATTTGGGTAGTTTGGCTACCAGTTGAAGGTTCTGTTACTGGTGGAGTGGTCTCCTGAGCAGTTGTTTGAGTTCCAGGTTGTGTGGTCTCAGGGTTTGTCATTGGTTCAGTTTCAGCATTGGTTGGGGCTTCAGTCATTGGTGCTGTACTCTCAGTGTTATTTTGTGAAGAACATGAATTACAGTTTCTTGGAGGTTGTACACTGTTTTCGTGATTACAAACGCTCAATGCTGGATCAAAGATAGTACCGTCTCCACAGGTGAATTCATATAGTGAGAAACGTTTCCCTTGATCACCGTCCCAGTCCACACATCGATAGAATTTCTTACAGTCTTGTTCGTCTGGGAAAAATCCAGCTTCTTTACATACAAATTTGCTTCCCCCTTCGCAGGAAGATGACGTCTGATTTCCTTGGGTTTGTTGTTCTTCAGGTGTAGTTTGATCTTGGCCACCTGGTTGCTGTTCAGGTGGAGGTGGTTCTTGGCCACCTGGTTGCTGTTCAGGTGGAGGTGGTTCTTGGCCACCTGGTTGCTGTTCTGGTGGTGGCGTTTGATCTGGAGGAGGTAGATACCCTGGTTTTGGAGTCTCACCAGAGGGTTGTTGACTAGGTTGCTGCGATGGGGATTGAGATGGATTGGTTGGAGGTTGTTGAGGCTGTTGTGAAGGAGGTTGCTGTGGGCTTTGGTCTCCAGATCCTCCACAATCATCCCTCGACACAGCATAGGCATGGTTACATGTTTGTGCTGCAGGGTCCCAAACAGTACCAGGTCCACAATCGAATTTAAACTTTGTATACTGCCCATTTCCAGCATCAACACATCTCACAAATTTGTTACATTGACCCTTTACTGCAAAGAAGCCTTCACTCGTGCAGGGATCATTTGGTCCGAGACCTTCGCCTCCCTTATTCTGTTGATTGGTTTGGTCAGGTGGTTGCTGACCAGGTTGTTCACTGGGTTGCTGTTGGCCAGGCTGTTGTTGACCTGGCTGTTGTTGACCAGGCTGTTGTTGGCCAGGCTGTTGTTGACCAGGCTGTTGTTGACCAGGCTGCTGGCTTGGTTGCTGTTGACTAGGTTGCTGTTGGCCAGGTGGTTGCTGAGATTGCTGTTGACCAGGTTGAGGCTGAGCTGGTTGTTGCGAACTAGGCTGTTGAGATGGTTGTTGGGGGTTTTGTTGGCCTCCAGATCCTCCACAGTCATTCCTTGATACAGCATATGCATGGTTACAGGTTTGGGCAGCAGGGTCCCAAACAGTTCCAGGTCCACAATCGAAGGTATACTTTGTATACTGTCCATTTCCACCATCGACACATCTCACAAATTTGTTACACTGGCCTTGTACAGCAAAGAAACCATCAGAAGTACAAGGATCCTGTGGTCCCAGACCCTCAGAACCCTTCTGATCACCTCCTTGTCCCTGTTGACCTGGTTGTTGACTAGGTTGCTGGCCTGGCTGCTGTTGTTCTGTTTCACCAAGGTTGTGGCCTCCATCCCATGGTTTTTCAGGTTTCTGATTAGGATACCCTTGACTAGGCTGCCCTTGGGGTGGTAGAGGTGTAGTTTGAGACCCACCAGACTGTTGGCTTGTTGATTGTTGATTGCCACCAGAAGTAGTTTGTTGACTGCTACTTGATGTTTGTTGGTTTCCTGCAGATGTACTCTGCTGTTGCGTATTACCAGCTGAAGTTGTCTGTTGTTGGGTATTTCCAGCATTTTGTTGTTGAGTATTACCAGCAGATGTTGTTTGCTGCTGCTGAGTATTACCAGCTGATGTAGTTTGTTGTTGGGTACTACCAGCTGATGTAGTTTGTTGCTGTGTATTACCACTTGACGTTGTTTGCTGTTGGGTGTTACCAGCAGATGTAGTTTGTTGTTGTGTATTGCCAGCTGATGTTGTTTGCTGTTGGGTATTACCAGCTGATGTGGTTTGCTGCTGTGTATTTCCAGCTGACGTTGTCTGCTGTTGGTTATTACCAGCTGATGTGGTTTGCTGTTGTGAACTTGTTTGTTGACTTCCAGTTGTGGTAGTCTGCTGTTGAGTATTTCCAGCAGATGTAGTCTGCGTGTTGCCAGCTGATGTTGTCTGCTGTTGTGTATTGCCTGCAGATGTGGTCTGCTGTTGTGTATTACCAGCTGATGTAGTCTGCTGTTGTGTATTACCTGCTGATGTGGTCTGCTGTTGTGTATTACCAGCTGATGTGGTCTGCTGTTGTGTATTACCAGCTGATGTAGTCTGCTGTTGTGTATTACCAGCTGATGTGGTCTGCTGTTGTGAACCTGATGTAGTTGATGTTTGTTGGTTACCAGCTGATGAGGTCTGCTGTTGTGAACCTGATGTAGTCGATGTTTGTTGGTTACCAGCTGATGTTGTTTGTTGATTAGCTGCAGAACTAGTGGTTTGAGTTCCAGATGACTGCTGATTGGCTGCTGATGTGGTTTGTTGGGAACTTCCTGATGTAGATTGTTGGGAACTACCAGACGATGTTGTTTGTTGTGATGAGCCAGAACTTGAAGTTTGCTGACTGCTTCCTGAAGAAGTGGTTTGTTGACTGCTTCCTGAGGAAGTGGATTGCTGACCAGTAGATGCAGTTGTGGCAGTTGACTGTTGTCCTGATGAACCAGAAGTTTGACCACTGCTAGATGTTGTTTGTTGTCCTGTTGCAGACTGTTGGTTACCTGTGGTTGTAGTAGAGCCACCAGAAGCAGATGACTGTTCACTACTAGATGCAGAGGAACCAGATTGTGAACCTCCTCCACTAGTTGTTGATGATCCTCCAGTACTTGTTGATGTTTGCCAGGAAGATGATGAGCTTGAACTCTGACTTGAAGATGTGCTGGAACTGTTTGACCAAGATGAGGTGACAGAAGTCTGGCTTGACTCAATTGGTGTATCAGATTGAGGTGCGCTAGAGGGTGTAGTGGACATACCACAATCTTCTCTTTGGACTAGATATTCATGATTACAAGTTTCGAGTTTGGTATCCCAAGCAGTACCCTCACCACAAGAAAACTCGAATTTCTGGTAAGTTCCATCACCATTGCCTACACAACGCATAAACTTTTTACAGTTTCCAGGTATTGGGTGGAAACCATCAGAACTACACTCGGCATTGGATGGAGGTTCTTCATCTTCACTGTTGTCATCATAATCACCTTCTTCGGCATTATCAGTTGGTTGAGGGGGTTGGTTGTCTATTGGCCCAGTTTGAGAAGGTGCCTGAGTTGGCTGCTGTTGTGGTGGTTGTTGGGATGGCTGCTGGGAAGCTGGTGGTTGCTGAGGCTGTTGGGGTGTCTGAGGTTGTTGGGATGGCTGTTGGGAAGCTGGTGGTTGCTGAGGCTGTTGGGGTGTCTGAGGTTGTTGGGATGGCTGTTGGGAAGCTGGTGGTTGCTGAGGCTGTTGGGGTGTCTGAGGTTGTTGGGATGGCTGTTGGGAAAATGGTGGTTGCTGAGGCTGTTGAGAGTTTGGTGGTGCAGGCTGAGGTGACCCTGATTGAGGAGTTTGAGCTGAGCTTTGCTGATTCAATGAATCTGTTTTACAGTCACTCCTTGACACTGCCCACGGATGGTTACAGGATTCTGAGGCTGTATCCCAAACTGTTCCAGCTCCACATTCAAATTCGTATTTAGTAAAACTGCCTTGACCATTGTTAACACAACGATAGAATGACCGGCAAGATCCCTGGACTCCAAAGAAACCATCAGAAGAGCATTCACCACTGCCAACTGGGTTGCTAGCTTGTCCAGTTTGGTCGAGGGGAGGTGACTGAGATCCCTGCTGACTAGGTGCCTGACCTCCTGGTCCACTTGGACCACCAGGTCCTCCTGGACTACCCGGCTCTCCTGGACTACCAGGTCCTCCTGGACTGCCATGCTCTCCTGGACCTCCAGGTCCCCCTGGACTGCCATGCTCTCCTGGTCCTCCAGGACCCCCTGGACCTTGCTGGCTTGGCCATTGACCTCCTGGTCCACCTGGGCTCCCTGGTTCACCTGGTCCCCCTTGCCCTTGTTGATTGGACCACTCATTTCCTTGTACTGCCGGTCCACCAGGGTTTCCTGTGCTGCCAGTTCCTTGCTCATTAGGCCACTGCCCACCTTGACCTCCATTTCCACCTTGTCCTCCATTTCCTCCATGCCCACCAGTTCCTCCTTGTCCACCAGATCCTCCTTGGTTAGTCGGCTGATTTGGCCACTGTCCACCTTGTCCTCCATTTCCTCCTTGTCCTCCAACTCCTCCATTCCCACCTTGTCCACCAGGTCCCTCAGGGCCTTGCTGGCTGGGCCACTGACCTTGACCACTGGTTCCAGAAGGCCCTTGTTGACTTGTTCCTTCACCCACTTGGTTTGATCCGAGGGATTCAGAATTTCCAGGTTGCCCAGATTGTTCAGTACCACTGGATTTACAATCAGATCTCGAAATGGCCCAAACGTGATTACAAGATTCGGAATTCGGGTCCCAAGCTGTACCAGATCCACACTCAAATTCGTATTTTGTGTAACCTCCTTGTCCATCTTGCACACACCTATAGAATTTTCTACAGTCTCCTTTGACACCAAAGAAGCCATCTGATGTACAGTCTCCATTACCAAGAGGATTTGGTGAAATACTAGGTTGTTCACTCGTGCTTCCAGGTTGACCCTGTTCTCCAACACCTCCAGGGCTACCTGGACTCCCAGGTCCACCTGGGCTGCCAGAGCCTTGTTGAGTTGGCCACTGTCCACCTTGTCCTCCATTTCCTCCTAGTCCTCCAACTCCTCCATTCCCACCTTGTCCACCAGAGCCTTCTTGATTACCAGGACTGCCGGAGCCTTGCTGATTTGGCCATTGTCCACCTTGACCTCCATTTCCACCTTGTCCTCCATTTCCTCCTTGGCCACCAGTTCCTCCTTGTCCACCAGAACTGCCGGAGCCTTGCTGATTCGGCCACTGTCCACCTTGACCTCCATTTCCACCATGTCCTCCATTTCCTCCATGCCCACCAGTTCCTCCTTGTCCACCAGATCCTCCTTGGTTACTCGGCTGATTTGGCCACTGTCCACCTTGTCCTCCATTTCCTCCTTGTCCTCCAACTCCTCCATTCCCACCTTGTCCACCAGAGCCTCCTTGGCTACCAGGACTGCCGGAGCCTTGTTGATTTGGCCACTGTCCACTTTGTCCTCCATTTCCTCCTTGTCCTCCAACTCCTCCGTTCCCACCTTGTCCACCAGTTGCTCCTTGTCCACCAGAGCCTCCTTGGCTACCAGGACTGCCGGAGCCTTGCTGATTTGGCCACTGTCCACTTTGTCCTCCATTTCCTCCTTGTCCTCCAACTCCTCCGTTCCCACCTTGTCCACCAGTTCCTCCTTGTCCACCAGAGCCTCCTTGGCTACCAGGACTGCCGGAGCCTTGCTGATTTGGCCACTGTCCACCTTGTCCTCCATTTCCTCCTTGACCCCCTAGTCCTTGCTTACAATCACTTCGACTGACAGCCCATGCATGATTACATGACTTATTTTCTTCATCCCAAACAGTTCCTGGAGCACATTGGAATTCGTACTTGATGTAGCTGCCCAGGCCATCAGGCACACAACGATAAAACGCTCTGCAATTGTTATTTACTCCAAAGAACCCTTCACTCGTACATTTTGCACCCGGTTGAGAGGAAGCTTGTGATGCCTGTTGATCTGGTGTTCCTTGTGTTTGCTCCCAAGACTCTTGCTGTCCTTGAACTGGAGGAGGCCTTTCTCCTTCTGGCTGTGGATGATAAGCGGGCTGCTGAGGTTGAGGTTGGTAAGCGGGCTGCTGAGGTTGAGGTTGGTAAGCTGGTTGCTGAGGCTGAGGTTGATAAGCTGGCTGTTGTGGTGGCTGTTGTGATGGTTGTTGTGGAACTTCGTTGTCAGTCTCTTGCACCCCTGATTCACTACCAAGTGAAGGACCTGCAAACAAAGAATTTTGTTGTTTCATTGTTTTTTAGGCCTTTCACATTTATTTTGTGTTTTAATGCAATTTAAAAAAAGTGTAACAGACTTGCAACGAATGTAAAATATTTACAAAATATCACTCAATCGAATTGGTGTTTTGAAAAAGATGCACCCAATCCCAGTTCATGTTACTAGATAGGGAGATACTCTTTATAAATTTGAAGATTCCCTTCTTACCAAGAGCTTGAGAAGTTCTGCACTGTGGCCTCGACGATTCGTAAGGATGAACACAAACGGAGGTTGACTCTTCAAAAACGGAGCCTTCCCCGCACTCGAACTTAACCGCTGTTAGAGCTCCGAAATCCACGCATCTGTAGCAAACAGAACATTTTAGGTTAACTCTATTGTAAATGCCATCAATAAGGATTCAAACCGTGGAACATATACTGGCTGATGTATAAAACATATTACAATGACTTCAAACCCAATACTTGATTGCAGAAGAGGCAATTTGGTACCTACTAACTTACGATTTGGATGAGAACGTTATCTAATGCGTATTTTGAAATGAAGAATGAGGAAGGAAAAGTGGAATGTTTTATTTCAAACCCTAATCGATCTATTTCAGTTTATAAAGTATAAAACTTGTAGTTAAACAAGCAAATCACATTAACCAACCTGTAGAATGTTCGGCAATCATTTGGATCAGCGTAAAAACCTGTGCTCGTACATTTGAAACTCCCGCCGCTACCTCCTGTTGCTGTAGCGCTTGGTGCTGCAGCCTGATCATCTCTAAATAATCTTCTTCCTGCAAGAACAAAATTGGAAAAATTAAAAGTTGGATTATTAAAAAAAGTAATTTGTATTTCAAACGTCCTTCAAAGCAGATACACGGTCATGTGCCTTTTGAAACTAAGGTTCGACGTTGTGGTAGTTTGCCTCAGCTATAGGTACATCTAAGGCGTGATTTGTGTGATAAGATGTACTTTTATCTCAAGATCCAAGTACGTTGTAACTTTATCAATTAAATTTGTTTAAAGTTCTCAAGCTACAAAATCTTCAAAAAATTCTTGGTGAAGTCCCAAGGGAATTCAAAATCTTCGAGATGTTGATGTTCGTTTCAGCTCACGTCTCTGAAAACATCTCTGTTGTGTGGAATTCCATTACATTTGTCTCGGATAAGCAGTGCGCTAGGAGGATTCTCTGTTGGATTGAAGTGTAGAATCAACTTCCCGATAACCTATATCCATATTATGAAGCAGGTATTCAGGTGTAGGTCGTAGGAACAGTTTGAGGCCTGCATAAAATCTCATCGGATCGGATCCGTTTAGTCTCGGTCCCACCATGAGGTCAACAATCTCTCGTACGGCGCAAATAATTACGTACGAGAGAGGATATTAACATATTTATCCCAACGAGAGAGACAATGATGACTCCTATGATCGTATGGTAATCGGGCGTTCTGCGAAGAAAGGATGGTTTATTTTCTTCTTAACCCCCTTTTTGGGGCACACCCCTTGAATTTCCTCGCCCAGCCCGACTCAACAGGTTGGAACGTTTGCAGTCCTTCAAGAACAAAATATACCTAAATCATCAAGTGAGTTATGGCACCTCCATAACTTCATCGTATCCCTAACAATATGATGGCAAATGCCATCGAAACGTCAGCCCTGGAGAAATCGAGGCTCATTGAACTGATCGTGGGAGACCTGCACTGAAACCTGGAGTCCTGCACAATTCAGCAAGATTTCGTTGGAATCGGATGACAATTTTTTGAAGTTATGCGTTACCAAGATGTCGATAAGACAGTAAGAAATTCTCTGGTATTTTCACAATCCTGGAAGATGACCGTGAAATGTTACATGCGTTAGAATTGTCAGCCGTCTGATGCTCGAATGGACGATTCTGCACGTTATATTTTCTCTGAGCTCAGTTTGACCGGTACTAACCTAGATCGAAAACATGAGGGCGTCCCGTTTTCCAGCGAGGTCGTTCTAAAAACAGCCAAAACCCTGAGATCAAAAGAATTATTATCATTCCAAAATATAACGGTGGCTAGGTGAGTCCGATAGTTCTTCCTAGTTCTCGAAGAAGTAATGATTTACCTCCGATGCTCTCCGACCGTTGATCCTTCTTAAAAAATTCGGAACCGTCCCTCCTGACCCACAAAGAAGGTTTAAAAATACGAGTAAAGTGGCGTCGAACAAATTCTCGCGGGGCTTCTCAAGGTCGACCACGTGTCCTGAGGAAGACTCGATTATACGAATAAAAGTAGGTAGATGGGTAACTGGTCCCCAACAGCTCCTATCTTCCTGTAGGGCCCGCCTTAATTTTTTAATGGTCCCGATGAATCAAATGGGTCATCTCGTATCGGTCCTAAACCGGTCCGGAATTTCGCGGATGCCGTTATTACGACCACAGTCCGAAAGCTTAAAAAAAGACCCTCTCTCCAGCTCTGGGATCGAATTTCGACTCCTTTCATCGTCTGCCTCTTTCACCCATCAATTCCGAAAATTTGCATACCGTCGGACGTGCCAATTAAAGAACATTTTTCTTCCCGGTGACTCATGGATTTGAAATGTTATCGTAATGTGCTTTTATTTCGAGCAGCTTTTAAAACTACATTTCAAATTGGATAGGTGGAAAGATTTGACCACGTTAATCGTTTTTGCTTCGAATCTCTGTAATTGGCAGAACACGTTGTTTATTTAAATTTACTGCGATAAAAGAAAGAGGAACCATTTCATAACTATATTTCATAGTTATTATGGGGTCCGGTGTAGCTACTGTCGCTGGGGCGAGCGTTGTTGGGCGGTGAAATTTGGACCGACTTTTGCGGGGGTCGTGGGTTCAAATCTCATCGCCGGTAGCGTGAGTTTTTGTGCGACCCGCCCTGGGTGGTGCAATGGGAAGACAGCTGATGACTTCCGCGACGCCAGGAATGGCAGCTGAACGAAAATCAAACCTGAATTTGTTGTTTACTTTACTTACCATTTCACTATAAACAATTCTCTCTGGTTTTGACCTGCTGCTGATCAAGTAATTTTTGGTACATTTGAGAATTTGTCTGTTGGGTTGACCAAAATCATCCAAGAATCCATCAGATTCGGCTGAAATGTCGATCAGCAGAGACCACTGTATCTCGTAATTTACAGCTTATTTGGGGAAAATCTTCGTCAGATTCCCACGAAATGCCTACCTCAAAGAATTTTTGAAACTCCACCCGGGTTTTCTATGCATCTAATCGCGTAGTTTTTGTTACTTTCTTGTCGTCGTACCCCTTCATATTGACCGAAATCTTGTAGAAAACCGCCTGTCTGAAATATAGATCAGAGGAGGCCACTGAATCACGTAATCTACTGATGGCTTATTCTCTGCAAATTTCCACGAATAGAAATGCCTGTCTAAAACAATTTTTGAAGAATCAAGTTGCTCTCGATTTTGTTTGGACCGAAATCTTGCAGAAAATCGCCAATCTGAATTATTGATCAGAGGAGGCCAGTGGATCGATGGATGTCGATTTTGAATACCTGTGCTCCTAATCACGTAAATATTGACACATTAGCCCTAATTGGACCATGGTGTCACTAGAGACACCGAAAACCTCTAGAAATTCCACAGCTGTTCCAAGGGTCACAAGATTAATTGAATTTAAAAATTAATCCACAGAGCTGAATTTTTAAAACCATTTTTTGTAAATTAATTTAAAAAAAACATGAAAAAAATTCAGAAATTAAAAAAAAATTTTCTTTAGAAATGTTGTCATCTTGAGACTTCTAATAGCCCACAAAAATTCTGCTGCCCATAAAATTTATAATTTCAATTTAATTTTGGTTACTCCGATGGTACTTTGGGACATCTGTGGAGTTCCTGAGATGTTTTCGGTGACACTAGTGATACCACGGACCAATTAGGGTTAATTAATCAAAATTTGTATCCCAAATCGAAGGAAATATTCCAGAATACATTCGGATTCGAACTAAATGTTGATCAACTGAGACCAACGGAAGTCGATGGTATCAAATTTTATTGATGGTATTGATGGCACAAACGTAGAAAAATTTGTGATATTCATTAATTAATTGAGAACTCATTAAGGAACGATTCCATCCGGTTTATTCCCTGTTCCTAAACATGGTTTTTTGGGCACATTTTTGATTTCTGCAGAACGTTATAGATTAGACTGAAATAATGGTCGATGGATGTAGTAGACCTTATTGCTGATCACGTAATTTTTGGAACATTTCTTCATGTTTAGGTGGTCATATTTGCGTAATGATCCAAATTCTATCAAATTTCATTAACTTCTATCAGAGTTCATTCAAAGGACTATTGGAACGATTCCACACAGATTTTCCCCTTCTGTCAACCTCAACTTCCAATATTGCTGATCACGTAATTTTTGGAACATTTTTTCATGTTTGAGAGGTAATTTTTGTATTATGTTCCAAATTGTATCAGATTTCATTATGTTCTATCAGAGTTCATCTAAAGCTATGGAACTGATTCCACATAGATTTTTCCCTTCTATCAACCTCGTAATTTTCGGCAGTTCTTTCAATTTGTGATATTGAATTAATTATCTGCCGCTTACAGTAACCTTTTAACCTTTTACGTGGTTGAGCAAATCAAAAATTAATTACAATCACAAGAAAAACTCTCAAACTCAACTTCCGTTGGTGCTTTTCCTTCCCCAGTGCTAATCTCTAAAGAATTAGGAGAAGTTATTGTTCCGAGAATATCATCCTTCTGATGAATGTATTTATTTTATTCAGTAAATTCCTTAGTTAATCACAGCGTTGTTTTTGTTACATACCGAAATCTAGGAATCCGTCGTAAAACGATTGAGATTGCGCTCCTCCAGCAAGGAGAACGACCAGACACCACGCGGTCCACGGAGGGCCCATCTTCCCAGTCCAAAGATTCAACCTGAAAATGAACAGATTTTAGATTTATAGTGTAATTAAGACGCACATAGGTTGATTAACGAGAGTGCAATTTCGAACAAAATACTCTGGAAATGCAAACACTGTTATGGCAGCACACAAATTTAAATAATCCACTTTCCGAATATCTAAAAAATTGTTCAAAATTTAAATCAAGATAAATATTTTGAAAGTTCACTATGAAGTTTTCAGAGCTTTTTGAACAACGTTGATTTCGTTTGAGTCAGCCTGTCAGTGGCCAATACTAGTCCAGGTCATGAGAACTACTCAACATTTTCAGGGTTGATGTTGGTAAGTCTCGAGACGGTCCCCTATGAAATTCATCAATATCGGACGAACAGGAGCTAATGCATTGGAGAATTTATCAGCAATACCCATCAATAATGTACATTTTTAAACCTACTAATAATTCTGGACGTCCATGTTTTTCAATGTGAGGAATTTACTGTCTAACCAACATTGTAGATTTTTTTAGAATTCTAAAAGTTAAATTTTTTCTGAAATTTTTAGAGGAAGTACTTTTGTGAACAATGACTTCGCCTTTTGTTTTTTAGGTACTAAACAAGAAAATAAAACATCTCAAGGGCTGTAACCGCTGAACAAGATTTAATTTTCCATTGTGGACAAGACGTACTAGAGGTATTGAGAGCTGTTTCAACTTCCCGGATATTACTGGGTTGTTTTTGTTCATTCAAGTCAAAATTAGACTGAAAATAGGTATTTTTATAGTATCAGTTGCATTTTTCTTAAGAAACACGCCTCTTTCTTTTACCTGATCCGAGTAATGAGCCGGTTTTAAAAGAAGTGACGAACAATAGAGCTGTAGTGCCAGTAACGCTAGTTCTTCAACGTTACTAGAGCGATTATACGTAAATATGATGGAAATTAGGGTTGACTCAACTATTCTGAGCACAATCCTACGAATAAAGTATTGAGATCTTAATTATTAAATCGATTTTTAAATAATCCATCTTACACAGGGTGTCTACAAAACAGGTCACATTCCGTCAAGGGCTCGATTCTACAAATAATTTGTTACAAAATGTATTTCCCGAAAACGCCGAGATGAAATTTGAAATCGTTGAAATAAAAGGGAACAAAGTTATTTTCGACGAAGGTTCGGAATCTGAGGTGGACGTCATCTTTTACTGTACAGGTTGGTGCCATAGTAATCCAAAACTGTTGCATTTTGTCAAATAGAAAACAATAATTATTATGGTAAATAATCTATATAAATTAGAAGATGGTTTTGAAAAATTGTGTCCAAAATATGGCCACATTTTTACAGTAAACAGATAGGCAGACCTAGAGACACTTAACCCTTAATATCCTGAGGTATCTTTTTGGAAGTACGATTTTTCAGCTTTCTGCAGCACTATTTATCCACTTTTAAGACGATTTGTTTTGCCTACTATCATCGATTGTTTGAACTATCCTTAATATCTGCTTTGAACTATCGATTGTTTGAAAAATCATAGGATAATCATCAACCCCTGGGATAACATTGTGACATCAAATAGGTATACATAATAATTCTTGTTCATTTTATCAATAATTCATTGCTTTCAAGTTATTTCTCCGATCCTGAAGAATTTTTTTGGTAAATACCGGCAGCCAACCCCTCTTGAAGTATCTTTGCAGAACCTCACTACAAACTCCCCTCCTGAGGTATCCAGAAAAATACCCCTCAGTTTTCATCGAATTAAAAAAAAATCAGACCACTCGATCAAAATCAGTCACTCCACGCCTCTTAATTATTCAAAATGCACCAACATTTGGGGAAATTCTGGAAAAAACGAATGTTTTGAACAACTGGGAAATTAAGGGTTAAATTGACCATAAAACCAAATTTGTTCTAAAAGCTGTAAAATGCCAAATACAGTGAAAATTGCGATTTTGGAAGATATGGTACAGAAGCTTCAGCTCCAACTGCCTCAGTTATATTGACTGATAAAGACATCTTGATTCATCAGGAATCTATATCGTACAGGTATGTACCTGATCCCAACTCATAGGGACATATCTCCATCAGGGATTTCTATGGTGGACAAATCTTAATCTTGTAATATCTTACACTTTACAGGGTGTCTACAAAACAGGTTTCATTCCTTCAAGGGATCGAGTCTACAACTACTAACCTCAAGTCAATCAGAATGCAGGGTTCACGGTCAATCGGAATAGATGGTCCTTTAGCTAATTAGAAAGCACGAATTTGAGTGAATCAGAATGTAATTAACTAATTTGCAACAAAAAATGTCTCATGGCAATTTTTTCTAAAGGCTTCTTTTTCTAGTTATTTCAATTTTAAAGTTTTTTTTCCGTGATTTTGACCTTATGTCAATAATTCGGTAATAACTCCTTTAGTTTGCTGTGATAATTACAATTTGATGATACCGTTGGAAAGAGCATTACATTTCCTTTCTCCTTAATTCCAAAAAAAATTTTTTTCAGTTGAATTTTACGGGGAATAAAGCAACTTAAAAAGTGAACTTAGTAACTTTTCGAAATCCTTTCGTTTTTCAACGCCCTTAATGTCTAAATACGGTAATTCGAGATAATAATTTTACAATCTAATTTGAGGGAGAAATTTCTGTTTGACCGCAGGAAAATTGATTGTATTAGGAAGATAGGAAATTTAATGCTCTTTCCAACGGTATCCTCAAATTGGAATTATCACAGCAAATTAAAGGAGTTATTACCAATTTAAAGACATATGATCAAAATTTTCATTCTAGAAAACACCATACTTATCCATTTTTTAAATATAAAATTTATTAATTGATACAATGAATTATTGTTGCAAGTTGTTGTGATTAGATACAACAAACTCTGTACAGAAACAGTGAAAACAGTTGAAGAACGGAGTCTTCTTTCCTACGAACATCGAAATGGCTAGATGCTAGATATTTTGGAGGAGCAAACTAAATTATTTGGACCTGCTGCAGGAATACAAATGAACCGTCGGTTTGAGAGGAATCAATAAGTATTTATCTAAAGGTGCATCAAAGTATGTGATTTTCGTTATCACAGCGAGAACAATGCCGATTACATTATTTCGTTCACCGCCCACTTTGCTCTATCTAAACCTGCAGCAGAGCATCTTCAAACTCGTGATGAATACGAAATCGCTATGATTGGTTCGGCAGTATCAGGGGCGTATCCGCATTATGTATTCCGAATTCGGAACAAGCAATCTAGCGATAAGCCAACATACGGTACTCAAAATACAACTAAAAAACAAGAAATAACTTTTTTAATGGGTGGATTATTGTGAAGGAATATTGTGCTTACTAGGGTTACAAATGTTTAAAAAAATAATTGTGTGTAGAACCAGTTGGGAGTCTAGCCCACTGAGGGATGATGGGAGTCCAGCTCACTGATGGATGTTGGTGTCTAGCCCACTGAACTATGTTGAGAGTCCAGCTCACCAAGGGATGTTAGGTTTTAGCCCACTGTGGGAAGTTAGGGTTTAGCTCACTGAGGGATGTTGGGAGTTCAGCCCACTGATGGATGTTGGAGTCCAGCCCACTGATGGATGTTGGTGTCTAGCCCACTGAAGTATGTTGGGAGTCCAGCTCACCAGGGGATGTTAGGTTTTAGCCTACTGTGGGAAGTTAGGGTTTAGCTCACTGAGGGATGTTGGGAGTTCAGCCCACTGATGGATGTTGGAGTCCAGCCCACTGATGGATGTTGGTGTCTAGCCCACTGAAGTATGTTGGGAGTCCAACTCACTGAGGGATGTTGGGAGTTCAGCCCACTGAGGGATGTTGGGGTTTAGCCCGTAAGGGATGTTGGGAGTCCAGCCCACTGATGGATGTTGGTGTCTAGCCCACTGAAGTATGTTGGGAGTCCAGCTTACTGAGGGAAGTTGGTGTGTAGCCCATTGAGGATGTTGGGAGTCCAACTCACTGAGGGAAGTTGGTGTATAGCCCATTGAGGGATGTTGGGAGTCCAACCCATTAATGGATGTTGGTGTCTAGCCCACTGAAGTATGTTGGTAGTCTAGACCTCTGATGTATGTTGGGATTCCAGCTTACTGAGGGAAGTTGGTGTGTAGCCCATTGAGGGATGTTGGGAGTCCAACTCACTGAGGGAAGTTGGTGTATAGCCCATTGAGGGATGTTGGGAGTCCAACCCATTGATGGATGTTGGTGTCTAGCCCACTGAAGTATGTTGGTAGTCTAGACCTCTGAAGTATGTTGGGAGTCCAGCTTACTGAGGGAAGTTGGTGTGTAGCCCATTGAGGGATGTTGGGAGTCCAACTCACTGAGGGAAGTTGGTGTATAGCCCATTGAGGGATGTTGGGAGTCCAACTCACTGAGGGAAGTTGGTGTATAGCCCATTGAGGGATGTTGGGAGTCCAACCCATTGATGGATGTTGGTGTCTAGCCCACTGAAGTATGTTGGTAGTCTAGACCACTGAAGTATGTTGGGAGTCCAGCTTACTGAGGGAAGTTGGTGTGTAGCCCATTGAGGGATGTTGGGAGTCCAACCCATTGATGGATGTTGGTGTCTAGCCCACTGAGGGATGCTGGGAGTCTAGACCTCTGAAGGATTTGGTGTCTAGCTCACTGAAGAATGTTGGGAGTCCAGCTTACCAAGGGATGTTGGGTTTTAGCCCACTGTGGGAAGTTAGGGTTTAGCTCACTGAGGGATGTTGGGAGTTCAGCCCACTGAGGGATGTTGGAGTCCAGCTCACTGATGGATGTTGGTGTCTAGCCCACTGAAGTATGTTGGGAGTCCAGCTTACTGAGGGAAGTTGGTGTGTAGCCCATTGATGGATGTTGGTGTCTAGCCCACTGAAGTATGTTGGGAGTCCAGCTCACCTATTGTTGTGGGTTTTAGCCCACTGTGGGAAGTTAGGGTTTAGCTAACTGAGGGATGTTGGGAGTCCAGCCCACTGAAAGTTATTGGGACTTACCTAGGGAAGTTCGGGTCCAGCCCAATAATTGAAATGGAAGTTTAGCCCACTGAGAAATTTTGAGGTCCAGCCCAGTCCAAGATCAAGACTTACTCCGTCATCGCTCTGAAGTTTTCTTTTCACATTTTCCGTAACGTCACCAATATAAAAATAAATCTGAAGTAATCAATACAATCATTATAAGACTACAATCAACCTATTAAAAGTGATTTATAGTACCTGAGAATCAAACTGTGTCATAAACCAGAAGTTACCAATCACTTATTTATGTCAACATTTTCAGAACAAAATTGGAAAAATAATGAAAGAAGAGACTCTTAAGAAATAATCCAAATAATACATGTAAAAAAGAGGTAATTCTGGAATGGTCGTGAAAAATATATTAACTCTTTCATTAAAGATATAAAATAATTCAATTGAAACAACAAAACTCCAACTTCATAATTAGAAAATCAGATTTTTTCATTCAGGCATTTACTTCAGTTTATGAAAAAAGTTTAAAAGTTCCATAGACTTCAATAATAGTTTCTTCAAAAAGTGAACCACTTATTTGTTTAATTTTTTGACTGTAAACATTTGGTTTGGATTTGTGTTGAGTATTGTGTTGTTTACACTGAGAAAACTGTTGCGCTCGGTTATGTTAAATACCTGAATCAATAACTCATCCTACTACCATTTTTTTAAATATAAAAAAAGTTTTTATTGTTGTTGTTCTTTTGCCAATGGTAGTTAGTATCATTGCACGGTAAAGTTTTAATAATAGTAGCAATATTTACGAACCTGGTCAAATTACGTTTGTTTCAACACTGTAGATATCTTTCATAACCGGTAGTGTCACCTTTAAAAAGTAACGCCTAAATAGGTACCGTCCTTCCCAAAGATGGATCTCTGGTTACCAAAATTATGGTTACACAAACATTAATTTGTTCTACGTGTATTAGGTAGTCAAGACGACAACCACGTGTTCGAAAATGAATTTCTTGACTGTATAATCTCTAAATTACTATCCAACATAACAATGATAATGGGACAAGCCAAAAATTTGAGATTAATTGAGATATTACTTCTCGGTGACGGAATTTCACGGCTATAAGTATGCTTGTTCATTACTTCTGAATGATGTGACGAGAATAAGAACACTCAAAATTTTTTCACGAATCATTGAAGTAAAGAAGTGTCAATTAATCGAAAATTCAATCTTATCAGGAATATGAATGACAGTGTGACTTATAGAATCACGAAGTATCTCGTCTGTATGTAAGTGTATTACTTCTGAATGATGTGTCAAGAATAAAGGCACGCGAATTTGGTCGAGATTATTTTCTTATCTTGTCTTTCATTTTTTAACATGAATTCATTGAATTCTACCGGAATTGAGATTAGAATGTGACCGTAACATGTAAATACCTACTTTGAAATATTACTTCACGTTGAGAGGGTATCTCTGCTTTATGTGTACCTACCTATGTATTACTTCCGAATGAAGTCAAGGAGGTCTGTTCTATTTGGCATTCTTGTTCAATCAGAAATTCAATTCTATCAGGTATTCAGTTGACTATGTGACCGAAGTAGAAGTGTTGAACAGTACATTTTTTGGATTTTTCTGTAGGAGTATCGTGTCTGTATGTAAGTGACTAAGTGTATCAATTCGGAATGATATATAAAGAAGTATTTCGTTTCAACTCGAGGTTTTTTCTATTGAAAATGTTCAAATTACAGATTAATTCTTCGTCAGAGGTCACAAGATACCGCCAAATCTCGATGTCATACCTACTTACTACGGAAACGTGACTTCCAGATCGTCTAGGTCATAAACGCGCAGCTTCCCGACGTGACAGTCAATAATTCAAGGTTATGAAATGAACTATTATTATAACTCTCGTGCCTTCAACTACCCCCATTATCCACGTGTCATTAACGACTTTGCTCAACATAAAAATTGATTCAATAATTTATTGAAAATGAAATCTTTTATTGACTGTGGACAATAGAAAGTACCATTCGTGAAGAGATATACTTTTCTTCACCGACAAATGAAAATAAGAATAAAATGAGGTACCTACGTATAATTATTTAATGGTATGTTATTTATCACCGATTGTTTATCAAGAAAAAAACTATATAACGAACGAGGTCAAAAAGTTTAAAAAACACTTGAGGCCATCAATTCAACATAATATTTATTGAATTCTTCGCATGAACTGAATAGATTAGTACATTGCGCCTCGTTTCAGTTTAGATAGGTAGTATAAATATAACATATTACCGTTAAAGTGTAAAATCAGTAATAGGTATTTAAAATAAGTAGTTAGTACATTGAATACCTTCAGAGACCAGTCAAATGTGTAATTTTTGTAATCGTTGTTGTAATCGTTGTAATCTTTGTTGTAATGTTTAGTACCACGTTTTTCATTTCATACGTTTATCGGTGTATCAAAAGTTTTCTAAAGTATACGTTGAAATGGCGATTGTTTACAGTTTAAGAAGCAATTTCACTGTCCAGGTCCATTTTCAAAGAAATTGCTCTCACAGTTCGAGCTCTCGGAGCCAAAGTGGACACTTTTTTTGTGTCTCGGTCCATTGTAGTGTCGAAGGTCGATGAATTGAAACAGCAAAAAAAAACCAAACCAGTAATAACCCCCCAGCCATAAATTTTAAAGGTGGCATCCACTACGGTGAATGTCAACAAGTGTCACTTTCAATGCGACCGAAGAAGGTGGGCAGTGTACATTGTTAATTAGGCGACAAAAGGCAGATGGACAATGCCCCGTAGTGGTCACGGTTCCATTCAACGCGCCTCCTTATTGTGTCATATTTCGAGGCATTCACTACTACATCTAATATACTCAACGGGTACAATATCTACTTCGGAAAAGGTACAAAACTTCAAAAAAAGGTAAGAAGTTCAAGATGTTTGGGGTGAGTCACCGGATTGAGGTCACCGCTTTTGAGCTCGGGTGACGAATAAGAAGAGAATTCGTAATCACATGTAATCATGAATATTTTTGCCCGACTACGAAGAAGAAGCAGTACTTCCAATATCTTTTTTACAAGTTCATTTAACCGTCCGTTGCACAGGATCAAATTAATTAAATGTTGTAATACCCAAGCGCTTCAAGAACCTACTTACTCCAAAGCTGCTCTTTTAGGTCAGATTATGAATAATCAAAATCAAAATATTTACATTAAGAAAAAAATTATTGTTCAACAGTTAAATTATCATAAGATAAATATACAACTGTAATGAGGAAAATTGAGCACAAAAATCAATTAGTTTGAAATTACATCACTTTTGTGACTACAGTCTGACTGAAGAAGATTGATCTAAGTACAATAGTTATCCAGAAGCGTCACACTATTTTGCTTCCTCACAATCGAAGATGGGCAAGTTCTGTATTCATGCAGCAGGTCAAATGCATGTGGGTCCTTCAAAATCAAAGTTGTTCTCAGAGTCTTTTATGCTCCTTTGGTGTCTGTCCATATGTATGGCTTGAGCCACACTTCAAACTGGAACGACGAGGTTATCGTCCTGACCTCTTGGTGGTAACACCAAGAAGAGCTTTCATCATTGATGTCTCAGTGGTGTCTGGCTCTGGCCAGACAGGCATCAATGCTTCCAAAATTCAAAAATATGAAGTTTACGCATTACTAGAAGCTGCAGCAGCACTTGCAAACATTCAGCGAAACCAACTAAAGGTGATTAGAGCAACTATCACCTGGCGAGGGATATGGCTTGGCAAATCAGCCATGGATCTGATTCGGGCTGATGGTTACCCTCTGTTCATCCTAGAGTGGATGACCACGCGAGTCTTAAGAAGAGGATCATTTATCTGGTCTAAATTCAGGGCTACGGCCACACGACGGCGTGCCACGGCTCGAGCAAATGGGCCCCGTGGGACTTGGAGCTGAACTCGAACCCCAAGGGAGGAGAAGCGTCGGCTGATGGCGCAACCAGAAGAGGCTAAATAGAGGAAGAATATTTATGTATAATACCACCGATTGTAGTGGTGAAATATGTTTTCCAAATAAAAATTGTTAATGCAGCAGGTCGAATGAAAGTGGGTCCTTCAAAATCAAAATTTCTACTATAGTTTTCAGAGTCTTTTATACTCGTTTGGTGCCTGTCCGTTTGTCGTCAACCCTTGTCTCGGATATCACTTTCCAATTTTGATGAAATGTCCAGGGTTGACGGGTTAGCCTCGTGACGAGGAAGTGTGCCGATTTTTCTCAAATTCGAAGAGTAGGTAGTTTGGAGCCAGGCCCAAGAAGAATGTATGTTGATTTAATTAATGTTCTGATTAGTATGGGGCTCGGTATATGCGTACAGCTGAAACTATCTCTACTCAATGTCGCAGCGACCTACAATCCCTAAAATACCCTTGTTTATTGGTCAAGAAATTCCATTTGGAAAAACCAATTCCGAAACGCATAAAAAAACAGGATATGCAGAAGAGAAGTCGGTTTTTGCCTATCTGGTTCTCCAGTCTGGCTCTAACTACTAACAAACAAGGTTATTGATCACACTTTATTATTTATTTATTTTGAAATTTGTTCTGCCAGTATCCATGGTGGTCCTGTTTCAAACAGATTTAATTTAGCTTTGATGAAAGTCTCGAAAAATGAGTAAGAATAGTTGAAAAACGTGGTATTTGTATTCGTCGAATGGAGTCTTATATTTTTAACTCTCTAAGATTTCCTTGATTCTGGGCACGTTTACAAGGAAGATGTTAATTGGGTAGGTCGAAGATTCACACGAGAACCACTAGTTGTCACGGTATCTAGGCTCAGAAAAAAACAAACTCTAAATTATTAACTTCGACACAACTGACCTTTGTAGATGTGTGATAATATCACATATTATGTGGAAAATAACATCTAGGTAGTCCCTTTTGGTATAATTTGCAACGTTTTGGGAATAAGAAATCTTCATCCCAAGATCAAACCATGTCGGTAGTTACGAGTATCTGCGAACTCCAAAATCCTTATAACAACACGTAGAGATTCATCAGGTAAAAGAAGCGGAAAATGAGAGGCTAACAAGTCCAGCTGATCGGTGATGAGTCAATCAACGCACAAGGCTGAAGTTGCTGTTCGTTCTTCCAAGTCCTTGCACGGCTCGCAGCCTTTTTATCTATTCGGTTTTTCTTGTTTACACTCAACTACTGATCTCTGGGTACATGCTGTCTGACATCTAATTGTTATCTCCATCTGGATGGGGATACACCGTTTCCTTTTCGAGAATGAAGACGCCTTCTAGTGGCCTGGACAACACAATGGGTCGGGTCCTGATCTCGTTGGGTATTCAGCTTGTGGCTCGACAAGGCAGACTCGGACAAGCCGTTCTACCTGTATACATCAGGGGTTGGCCCGATTCCAATCATGAATAAATTGAACTCTCAAGCCCTCACTACAATTATTGCTCTCAAGGCCTGAATCTCAGTCTGGACCAAAATATTGCAAAAGTTGGAAAAGAAATTCCTCTATGATAGTACTGTGAAAATATTTATAGTTGCAGCAAGTTGATTTCATTAGTGTGGTGGTCCAATACCATCTGTTCCAATATTTTTTTGTAACCAAGATGTTTTGGAAGATTCACCAGTATAAGGTACACACGGGACTTACCCCAACGTCATCCTCTCCGTCGATGATGATATCGAAGCTGCAACTAGTCATCAACAGACGTCAATTACTGAGGTTTCTAAGTGGACCAAGATGTGGAGAATTAAGTTGACGAATAAAGATCAGTTCATATCAACTTTACTAACCGAAAAATTCCAGTCATAGATGTTGAGATCAATTCAAATAAAATACCCCATACCGATGCAGTTAAACATTTGGGGTATGACCCTCGACTCAAAATGAAAATGGAAAAACTTATAGAAAAGAGGAAACTAAAATCAAATTCAGAAAGATGTATTGGTTAATGGGAAGGATTTCTCGTCTCTCTCTTCACAATAAAATGCTTATTTATGAGCATACTTTTCGTCCTATATGGACTTATGGAATTCAGTTCGTGACATGTATGCCAAAAAATCAAACATTAACAAAATCCAAACCTCCCAAAACAAAATACTGAGAAGTACTGTATAGTGCGCGCACCTTGGTACATGGGGAACGATGATATTCATCGAGACTTGAGGATGGAAACAGTCCACGAAATTATTGCAAGGTACTCAAGGAGGCACGAACTACGCTTCCTGGAAATGCTGTACGGTTTGGACAACGAAGATAAACTCCGGCGACTCAAGCGAAAAAAAACCACTGGGCTTAGTTAGAGCTGTTAAAGTGCAATTATAGCTCAGTGTTGAAGGTACTGTTATGAGAAAAGGCTGGGATTTACTGTAAACGGGCTCTCAACGAGTGTACAAATGATATGTATGATTGCTAGATGGATTGTATTGTACAGTTACAATAATAAATCACTTTAAAAAAACCAGTTTAGGGTGGAGCGTGACATATATTTAACACTGGGATCGTGGCGGTTTGGCACAAAGAAGCCTCCACATGTTGCTTAGGGAGACCCTTCCGATCATTTGAGTACCAGAATTCACGAGAAAACGATGTGAACAGCATATTGGTGCCTTTGAAAAGGCATGCTATGGACTCCAAACCGTGGTTAGTAGAATGTCATTATATGTGACCGTCCATGGGAAAAGGGACCTTAAGTTAAAATGGCAAAATGTTCAGGAGAGCAGTTTTAAGAAAAAATGCCAGAAAAATCGATTTTTGGGTTTTGATCGATTCTGATGCAGCAACTATCCCTCTTTATGGAGATACAGGCCGTTTGCAAGGTTATATCGATTAAATAATCGAAAAATGGAAAAAATCGAGAGAAGGTCAATCTCAACAAAAGGGACCTTAAGTTAACCACCCCCCCGCTCCATAATTCATATGGAGCGGAGGAGGGGATAACTTAAGGTCCCTTTTCCCAAAGCAGTGTTTCCAACAGTTTCCAAGAGATAATATCTCTTGGATAATATTATTATCTCTTGTTTTTCTATGATTTGGCCAGATAACGATTTTTGCTTGTTTAATTTAGAACTTGAGAGAAATAAACTGATAGGTACGAAATTTCTGCTAGGAAGAGGTAAGTAAGTGGGGATGAACCTGCGTCACTGCCAACCGGTCGCAAGACTAATGGCCCAAAAATGTTCAGATATTGGTTGTGAATGAGTACCTAATGGATGAAAAAAAAAAAATTGGCTCAAAATTCCTGTTAGAACGGCGAATATTCACATTTGAACACTTGAAAAATGTTGGTAAACTTTGAGGCTTGTTTTCTGAAAACTGTGTTTTTCGAAACTCAAACTTCGAAAACTCATAACTATTTGAAAAAAAATCGTAGAAAATGTTCAGATATTGGTTGTGAATGAGTACCTAATGGATGAAAAAAAAATTGACTCAAAATTCCTGTTAGAACGGCGAATATTCACATTTGAACACTTAAAAAATGTTGGTAAACTTTGAGGCTTGTTTTCTCGAAACTGTGTTTTTCGAAACTCAAACTTCAAAAACTCATAACTTTTTGAAAAAAAAATTGTAGAAAAATTTTGAAAACACCATCGTGTTCAGCTACTCTTCTACTATTCGAAAATACCAATAACTCCATTTTCACAAAATCTAACTTAAGGTCCCTTTTCCCATGGACGGTCACATATTATGATGATCAGCGATCATGTTTTGAATGGATTCCGCATCTCACATAGTAATATGCAATAAATTATTGATAATTTAGTTTGGAGTTTTGGATGTTTTGGAATATTTTCTACATTCCAGAGCCACCAAAAGGCGTGAGTTACCTACACATGAGTGAAACGTTCGTCCCTCATTGGAACTTGGAAGTGAAAACATCCACTAATTTTGGAATAATTGATGAATATTGGGTTTAAAGTAGAATGCTGGGTTCCACAATAACTGAACTTGCATTTATTTCTAAGAATAGTAATTGATAGAGCAACCAAGATGTGTTTTAGAGGCCTTTTTGAGTTTGAAAAATGCCAACTGCTGGTTCGTTCTGATTAAAGGACCAATGTACATATCTGAGATGGTCTGACAGTCGCGAAAATACCTCAAATTCTCGAAGAATAAAATAATGCTGCAGATAATGCTGAAGGGCAACTGAGAAGGTTCATTCTGAAGGGGAAAAGGCACGTAAGAGTAAACGTTCCACGGCCATTTTTGCTTGCCGAGTACAGAAAAAACGTTTGAGGAACAGACGTAATGGACCAAGATTTAAACAACTACCGAGCTGCCATCAGTTGAAAGAGGTGGTACTGGGTGTTGTTAACCTGGTTCATTGAAGTCGCAATCTATAATGCAAGACGATATATATATAAAAAAAAAAAAAAAACTGTCAAAAAAGACGAAGCTGGGAGCTGTCTCAACAGATATGTACCAAATTCCATTCTAGAATAACGGCTAAACAAAGACGTCAGATTTGATGAAAAAAACTAAACAAAGACGTCAGATTTGATGAAAAAAAAAAAAAACAAAGACGTCAGATTTGATGGGAAAAAAACTGGCAAAAAAGACGAAGCTGGAATTTGTCTCAACAGATAGGTATGTACCAAATTCCATTCTTGAATAACCGCTAAACAAAGACGTCAGATTTGATGAAAAAAATACAAAAAAAAAACAAAGACGTCAGATTTGATGGAAAAAAACTGGCAAAAAAGACGAAGCTGGAATCTGTCTCAACAGATATGTACCAAATTCCATTCTAGAATAACCGCTAATCAAAGACGTCAGATTTGATGAAAAAAAATCAAAGACGTCAGATTTGATGGAAAAAACTGGCAAAAAAGACGAAGCTGGAATCTGTCTCAACAGATATGTACCAAATTCCATTCTAGAATAACCGCTAATCAAAGACGTCAGATTTGATGGAAAAAAATCAAAGACGTCAGATTTGATGGAAAAAACTGGCAAAAAAGACGAAGCTGGAATCTGTCTCAACAGATATGTACCAAATTCCATTCTAGAATAACCGCTAATGGAAGACGTCAGATTTGATGGAAACATTATAATTTACTGGCTCATTCCAAAACGGAGTTGTATTCGTAAAATTTAACTGGTTACACTCCAGTGGGAATCAGTATGTTACCTACTTTATAATTTATTCGTAATTTTAAAAGAATCGAACGAAAAACCCTCGAGGCTCTTTTTTCAAAGATTGCATCAGTTCTCCGTCCGTTATTTTCCCGTTATTTCCCAATCGTTCAGTTTGGGGTTGAAGAACCTTCCGAAAAACATTGAGTTGAACAAACCAGATGAGAGGCTTCCGATGATTGCAGGTCCTATGGGAGATCCTCCTAGATTACAGGACGTTGCCTTCTATCTAGTCGAGTCTAAGCGGAGCAATTTAGCTCATTACACGAGTCAAACGTCTAGCCGTGAGAAGTGTTGGGACTCGCCCGAAATACGTGAAAGGCGCCAATGATGCTTTTGCGTGTTGGAACTAGTAGGTCCTGAAGAACCTGGTCGAACAGTGTTGTAAAATTATATTTTGGATCAGTTTGATGCAGTCTTTAGTGAGGAAATTACATCAATAACGGAAATTCTCGGATTGGGCCAATGAGGTTAGGGAAAATATAGTTCAACATTGTAAAAGACGTTACTTTACTAATTTTACTTTTCCTACTCGTGTAGGTACTAGCTGTGATGTTCTAAATTTGTAGGTGATGGAAGGAAAGACCTGTGTTCCCTGAGGTGTTACCCTCAGCCCTCCAGGTCGTAGGATAAGGACTCGTCGGCGAGTGTTCCCAGATCTTTGATCGCCTTGCCGATGACGGGATGAGAAGAAGAGGTTAGCGAATATTGTTCTGTCGTTCCCAGCTAGGCTGCCCTTACAGAACAATAATTGAGCCCCTGAAAAGCCAAGTGGCATAATTCATGGAAATCTGTTTTTGAGATAAAGCACTTGTTGCGTCCAGCTTACTGAAAAGCTCCCAAGTTTATGTTGCCCATTGAACTTGTGATGCCTTCTCTTGGGCTATTCTCGAAGCGCTAGACTTATGCCACTAGGGCAATAAACGAAGCTGAATGTTCATATTACGTTTCCACACTTATCTCCTTTTCATCCGAAATTTGACTTATGCCACTTGGCTTTTCAGGGGCTCAATTGTCTAGCACAAATTTTCAATTAGGTAAGTGGTTGTTCCCGGATAGGCATTCGCCCTCACCACTTAACTACTTGAAGATTTGAAATCTAAGTGGAGGTTCCCTAAACTGACCGTTGTATAAATTTTGAAGAAATTTGTGGAGGTGAAGTTTTTAAAGGGTAGATGGTTTCTTGAATAAGACAAGGTTTTTACTTTAGAGCAATAGCTTCTCAGAAGGTCCCTAACCTGACTACCTACGTATTTAAGAGGGGTTCTCCTACTCCGGAGCATTCCCTCAACAAAGGGCTGTCCGGCGAAGGAGGTGTTAACCCTTTCCTGGGGAATTCCCGTCTAGGTGAGTGACCCACTGAGCGCGTTTTTATTGTGAATAATTATACAATAAAGGGTTACTCCCACAAACATAATGCTTTCAGGATAAGAATGAGAACAGTCTCCCGATCAGCTGTTTGGTTAAGTTTTCCGCCTTGATGAGTTAACTTCTCCACATCTAAGTTGCCAACGTTTAAGGGCTTCTCAGTCGGGTCAGTATTTCCCTAAATTGAAGGGGCTTAAACTTTTAAAGTTGTACCTAAATTTGAATTGATCAAGGATTTTCGAAATTCATTAGTGCATGGACGTAGAATTGAAAACCTAAAATATTGCCGCTGGAATCATCAAAATCGAACAATAATTGCCAGAGAAATATGGGGAAAACCTGACTGAATAAACGGTAAACGGAACGAGGAACGAACGGCGAGACCGACTGAGACCCCCTTAAGGGCCAGTTTTGAAGGGGCCAGTAACTGGAAGAAAGTAATCTACAGAAATTTGGTCCGCTTGGGTCATGGTTGCCATAGACCAGTGTTCCGACCGAAGGGATCCTGATACAAATTAGATCAGATATTGATTAAACCGAATATTTTATGTGTCATTCAAGAGGATAGTTGCCCGACCCAATTTAGGCGCTCAGAAATCCAGAAAAGTCCAAAAGTGATAATAATATGGAAGGAGGATTGAGTTCTTTGTCTACTGTGGGATTAATATCATGGTATTGACTTACTAAGTACGCTCTCAGATTGAGGATAAAATCATGGTTCATCCGGAATCAGTGCAAAATCAACCAGTCACATTCCAGTTTCACCTGATCTCCCTGATTTACGAAATTGCCATAGTTCGTTAACTGCTAAAACATTAGGTTTATGTTGCTGAAACATCAAAATACCTCAAATCAAAAATCCAGACAATTTTTAGATTTTTGGAAAATCGATTTCTAGGACGTCCCACAGTAAGACTTGGGCGTCCTTATGCGATCGATCTGGGGTGAAGGAGGACAGCACAGAAAAAAAGAATAACCACACAGTAATCCGTTTTAGACCATTCTGAATCCAAATCCGCGAAAAAAAAACCATAGGTGTATGTCTGTGTGTGTGTAGGTGTATGTGCGTGTGTGACAAAATCTTGTGTCGTCTGCACAGCCCTTAGTTCTCAACCGATTTTCCTGGTTCTTTTTTTGTTCGACGCGAAAAACTATCTAGTTGTGCACTACGTCGCCGGAATTTCGAATTTTGCCTTTTAAAGGGAGGAAAGGGGGGGTTAATGCTAAAAAAAACGTGCGTTTTTGGGCATTATCTTGTGTATTCTGCCCAGGCCTCAATTTCCAACCGATTTTCGTGGTTCTTTTCTTATTCGACGCGGAAACCTATCTAGTTGTGCACTACGGCGTCGGAATTTAGAATTTTGCTTTTTGAGGGGGAGAAAGGGGGGGGGGGGGTTAATGCTTAAAAAACGTGCGTTTGCGTGCATAATCTTGTAAACTCTGCCCAGGCCTCAATTTCCAATCGATTTGTGTGTTTCATTTTTGTTTGACTCAAATAACTTCCGAGTTGTACATGATTTCACCAGAGTACCAAAATTCACAAGGGGAGGGGATGAGTGGGAAGATAATTTTCACCAAATATCCAATTTTCAATATTTTGGTTCCTTTATAGCTTGATAGTTGTATCCAAGTTCTGAAATTGAGGAAAAATTTTCATTATGCCTCCGTTTTTTCATGAATTATTCTCTGTACCACCATGGAACTAAGAGTGGTGCCACCGTGGTGCCAAGACACCATAAACCGCATATTTCGTTTTTTTTTTTTTTGTTTGTGTTTCACTTTGAATACGGATGTGAACCTCGACGGACCGCCTACTAACAGTTGAAAGTACAATGTTACGACGTATTTCCGCTTTGGTGCCAGCCCGGCACCATTGGCAAAGGGGGGGGGGGACTCGAATTCGCATGTTGGGTATCGTAGATCATGGATTTTAAAATGCTCTTCAAATTCGAGGCTCCCATGCCGCTAGAAATGTTATGGTGGATAATGGTGAGGGAGGGGGGCGGAGGGAGAGACCACGATTTCTTTCCTAAAGGAATAAGTAAATTACATCGAGTGAAACAGTTTTATCGCTTACAAACTGGTTAAACTGATCTAATGCTTATCAAATGGGACGTCCCCTGGAATGCATGCATTACTAAACAATATGTTTTATCATGCAAAACGAGTCAGCCTCCATTCAGTCAAACGTAAAAATTACGTGAATTGTGATGTCAAACTCATCTAGCAAAGGCCAAGCACTGGAGTCAACACCAGTTCAACCTAAAACACTAAATTTTCAGTATAAAACGCGTTTTTGGAATTCAAATTCAATTAGGTTCGTTAAAACTGAACATAAATAGGCACATTTGTTGTTAAAAATCTGAGATCCGATTTGAAATTTTTCACGTTTTCACTTAGACAGTTTTGTAAATAAGGGAAAATTCGATTTTCAACATGTTTTTTCATGATCACTAAAATTATTGTATGGTTAGCCAAAAACTCTCAGAGCCCGCCTTCCCTATAGTATGTTGGCAACACTGGGCCATCAGAAAAAACAACAAAAATAACTCTAAAATAATGGTTCTATTTACCATTTTTTTCAATCAGTAGGAATTGAGTACCTAATTTCATCTGTCATTTGGATTGAACACCCTTAGTAAAACATCAGGACCAGCTATTTTCTGCACCCTCGTTTAGAAATATACAGACTGAACGATGACGCAATTGATCTATTATGCAGTCCGTCGACATATAGTTAATCTCCTTACTATAATGCCTACTAAAGTTTATGGAATAATCAACAAGTTGTACTTTCTGTGTTGATATTTCCCGAAAACCGTTTATTAGACACTTAAAACACGAATGTGCCGCCACCACGTTCTCCGTAAACATTTCGCTGTAATCTGACTGTTTTACTGAGCTAATTATTTTTTCCTCGTGCATCTGAGTTCTAGTGAGCCCAATAGGCAGTTATTAGCGACAAATTGATAACTCATCAAGTGTTGAAATGGATATCAAAATGACTACAACGCATTTTAACTATCTACTGTTCCACTTTTATTGGGTAGTTAATTATTAACCAGATTTTTTTCATTGGTTAATATGAATTTCATGATCATAATTATGAGGAAAAACACACTATGAAATATTAAATGTTTGTCGCGTAATTGTTGAATACTAGTAATTGTACGTGAACAAGGTAGCAAATATTTTTGTGCATCATTAATCTTGGTACACTTTGGTTCCTGGGTAAACCCTAATTTTACCATGGTGTCACTAGTGTCACCGAAAACATCTTAGGGATTCCACAGCTGTCCCAAAGTGTCGCCAGATTAACTAGATTTAAATTGCAATTTAAAAACTTATGGGCAAAGCTGAAGTTTTTGAATCATTTTTATAAGTTTTCAAAAGTTAAAAATTCTGTCAGTTAAAATCAAAATTGCAATACTCCGGTGACACCTTGGGACAGCAAAAATTTTTTCAGTGACACTTGTGATACCATGGTCCAATTAGGGTTAATTACTACTTTGAAAAATGTTTTGAAAACATTCAAACACCTCACTTTGTCATTTCTTGTTCATAGGGAATAAGTAATTCCTGGAGGAGGGAGCATGGAGCGATCAGGCAGAGAATGGTGCTGGGAGGGATACCTACTATACAAGAAGCAATTTAAAAATATGGACAGAGCTGAAGTTTTTGAATCATTTTTACAAGTTATCAAAAGTTAAAAATTCTATCTATTAAATTGAAAATTGCAACACTCCGGTGACATCTTAGAACAGCTAAAATGTTTTCAGTGACACTTGTGATACCATGGTCCAATTAGGGTTAATTACTACTTTGAAAAAAGTTTTGAAAACATTCAAACACCTCTCTGTCATTTGTTGTTCATAGGGAATAAGTAATTCCAGGAGGAGGGAGCATGGAGCGATCAGGCAGAGAATGGTGCTTGGATGGATACTATACAAGAAGCAATTTAAAAACTTATAGACAGAGCTGAAGTTTTTGAACCATTTTTACAAGTTATCAAATGTAAAAAATTCTATCTATTAAATTTAAAATTGCAATTTAAATTTGGTTACTCCGATGACACCTTGGAACAGCTTAAATGTTTTTGGTTTTTTTTTTTATTATACACCACCGACAATGGGGGTGTATATCTGCCATTTTACCGGTCTTAGGCTACTCATACGGCCCATCGATACCTCCGGATTTAGTATCATGGGCTCGTTTTGCGGCTGCTATCGTATTCTGAGAAGCATTACGTTTAGTGTGATTAACACTGGAGGGTCGAGTTCCTACTTGCAGCTAGAATGAGAGACATCTCAAAGCGGGACTAAACAGATCGCCTCATATTTGAGATGTCTCAGATGAATCACTCGATGGGTATCACACCATAGATGTTACACATTCGAGCTCTAAATCAGAGCGTATCTGGTTATAAAGAGGTAACAGAAAATTATTACATAACGGCTTTGTTATGACGGCGTGTGAAGGCGAATGGCTTCACGTCGGCTTGTCGAATTTATTGGTCCCTACTCAACGAAGACAAAGGACGGGACAGCACTCGATGTCCGGCGCATTTTACCGCCGACCGTGTGCAAGGGTGGTTAAGGACTTCAGCTCGGCTACGTACCTTGGCGTCATTGCTCGCCTACCGAAGGGAGGTAGCACATTTACCTAGGCCTAGTTGGGGGCAGACAACTACTAGGTGAAATGGGAGCAGAAGCCGGCGCAATGAGCTTTTATCGCATACCGAGACCTTCTGAGGAACTGTGGGCTTCAGAGAGAAGACGAGGTAGAGCAAGAAATAATCAAGTCGAGTTTTCGAAGACGAATGCATGAAGGGGAGTGAAAAAGGTAACGTCAAGTGATGTCACTGTTCCCCGTACCTCACCTTACCTACATGGCATGATGAGTCACTCAGGGTTTCCCTTGTCCTTTATTGGAGAACTAACATAGCTAAGAGTATGAGTCATTACAGGCTTATTATTTTCCTGTATAGATTACCCATCTGCAAAGAACAAGGTTGTCCACTAATTAGATTAAACGTCCCAGGACTCAGCCCGAATGTGTTAAATGGTTCCGGGCTGAGCTCCAACATGGGAGCAAATGATGTTGTCAGACGCGAACGCTGACAAAGTCTCATGTTTCTCCCTGGGAAACCGAATCGTTGCAATTCGACTCCGGAAAAGGAAAATCGACGGCTCCCAGGGGAAACAATTCGTAAGGCCCACGTCGCCAAAAAACACGGCACGTGGAGTCCCCACCGCGGAAAAAATTACCGCGGCCTGATTAGCAGAAATCTATCCCCGCTTTCGCTAATCAGCCGAAAAATTAACGCCCAGAAAAAGCTCCTCATCCAACCAGCAAGTAGAGGTGGAAGGACTGCAGGAGAAATACCGAAAATATTCAGCCACAATATTTTTGAGGACACGCCCCCAGCAGTTGTACAAAACTGTTGCGCGCTGCCAAAATCGAGGTCGTGCATCAGCATCTGGAACCCAGTGCCCTTCGATCCAAGACGCACCCAAATCTCCTGCCTTCCCCAGCGAGGAGAGGTTGATTTGCGAAAGCGGGGATAGATTTCCGCTAATCAGGCCGCGGTAATTTTTTCCGCGGTGGGGACTCCACGTGCCGTGTTTTTTGGCAACGTGGGCCTTACGAATTGTTTTCCCTGGGAGCCGTCGATTTTCCTTTTCCGGAGTCGAATTGCAACGATTCGGTTTCCCAGGGAGAAACATGAGACTTTGTCAGCGTTCGCGTCTGACAGATGTGTATTGCTTCCGAGTCTACCAAGGTAGCGGAAGCTTTGTTTTCACTTTTCAAGGATGAAAAAAAAAGTTCTCCAAAATCAAAATTTTCACTCGCGTTTTGCGTTTTAGAACTTCTGAACAATTTTGGTTCCGTGTCTGTGTGTCTGTCTGTCTGTCTGTCATGAATTCCTTGTAACGCGCATATCTATACGAAGTTATTGTCCGATTTCGATGAAATTTTCAGAGATTGTGCGGGTTGGTGTGTAGACGGTCCCCTATGAAAATCATCATCCCCGGACTGATAGAAGCGACTGCGCATGCGCAAACGTGAATTCCTTGTAGCGGCCATAACTTCTACATTTTTCATCCGATTTCGATGAAATTTTCACGGATGTTACAGATTAGTAATTTGATGGTCCCCAATGAAAATCACTACCTCCGGATGGATAGAAGCGACTGCGCATGCGCAAACGTGAATTTCCTTGTAACGGCCATAACTTCCACATTTTCAACCCGATTTCAATGGAATTTTCAGGGATGTTACAGATTAGTATTTAGATGGTCCCCTATGAAAATCATCATCCCCGGACTGATAGAAGCGACTGCGCATTTTTTTGATCTAATCACATACACCTACTCACTTAATTTTTCATCCGAAGTTGATGAAATTTTCTAGGATTGTCCAGATTAGCGTGTAGATGGTCCCCTATGAGGGTAATGAAAGGTACTTAGAGATTGGTGTTTTGAGATTAACTACTACCTATGCATCGGATCATCTATACAATCGGGTTATGGATACGAGGAAGCTATGTGCCACACCCACTTGGCAGACTTTTTTTAGTGGGTTTGAATCCCACATACCCTGAAGACGCGGACCCTTCCAGGTATCAGTGTTGTAAAAATAGTATACAATACTTAGTTACTGGATATAATCAGTAACAAACAAGAGCTCTTTCACATTAAAGAAGTTCGTGTTTTTTATTAATGATGGCATAACCGTCAACATTGATTTAACATTATGACTCACTTTTCAAGGAAATATACAACCTTCTACTATAAAACACTCTCAGTTTTTATTTTTGAAAATTTTCGAAGTGGATACTGTGAATGGTTATGTGTAGAAGTGGAAACTACTCCAATCTCCTGTTACTCCGCGCTTGATTTTTTAAAAATTTTTAATCGAAAGTAGACTTCAACTCAAGAATTTGGACACCAGCCGTTCTCTTTTCATACGAGTAGATCTTTTTCTATGATTTTTCAAAGTTTCGAATGTTTATGACGTCACGCTCCCCTCCCGCCTGGGCGGGAGCCCCAGCCCACTGTGACGTCATAAACATTCAAAACTTTGAAAAATCATAGAAAAAGGTCTTCTCATGCTAGAAGGTCACGGTTGGTGTCAAAATTCTCAGAATGAGGTGTAGTTTAGATCAAAAATAACAATAAACAGTTTTTCTGACCCATACTCTCACCCCATTATCTCTCAATAAGCAAATATTATTCATTTAATTTATGATCAGCATGCAAGGAAACTGATTCATTGAGTTCTACTCAATGAATGGAACTGACAGAAACGGAGTGAGGAGAAATTTGGTTTCATAGTCATTTTTCGTTCTCGTTCAAACTGACTCTTTGATGCAAGAAAAATAATTAGTTCATTTTTTTCTGAGCACATTTCAAAGATTATCCTTGATCAGTGTTATACATCACCGCTGTTTTGAGGTCATATTTAGTTTACGACGTGATTTATAGTCAGTTCAGGGAACGTCAACAGCGTGACATGTAAAGTTACATTTTATTATTAGAAGGTAAAACGGTTATTATCAGTGATCATTGTGGATGTTTGTGTTACAAATTACTCGTTTAATTAACTTCAAACCGCACCTAAACTGATATACGAAGCTCGTAATAAACTTTTAGCTCTCCTCAAAACTACCATAATCTTTCATGTGGTTTGATAAGATTGTCTTGGAAATTCAACCATTCTATTATGTTATGTTATTGCATCTACTTCACGACGTGTACCTCAACCCATTCATGCAATTTATACGTGGTTTTTGTAATAATTATCGTAATAATCATTGGAATAAGTGATAGCTATCTTATGGCGACAATAATCGCTTATTATGTTCCTTAAGTAATTTATGGGTTGTTGGAAATCTATTCTTGACACTTACCTCAGTTTTTTATGTGAGTTTTTCTACCAGTGCCGTGTGTTTTCTGCCAACGGCCGAATCGAGGTGCCCCAGGCGTTCTCTCTGTAACAAAAGATGAAAACTGTTATTATGCATGTGAAACTCAATACTAAATCATTTGCAATCTCAATGTATTCCTGTGCTGTAAATTGAGGGCGATGTAAAATGACACTAATAATAAAATGAAAATGTCCGAGCATCTAGCCTAATGTGAGTGCAGGCGCTTGTTCATTCGACTCCTCAGAAGTGGCCAAAAACCTGACTAGAAACGAAGCACCCGAATGTTCGGTATTCGGCGACCATATATAGCTTTTCTGCGACTAATTAAAGGTTTTCCATTTCAAAATAAAGATTGTCCGTTTCAAAATAAAGATAGTTAAGATACGTTCACTGTAGATGGTCCCCTATGAATTGGTAGGATTAGGATTTAGTAGGCTCAACAAATGAAGTGTATGAAAGCGGTTGAATAAAATATGAAATCAGTTAAAAGGTTTATAGAATTGGTTGACAACGTTATAAAACTGGTTTAAAAAATTAAGAAATTGGTTGGAAAATTTATGAATTTTACTGGAAAAAATATTCGTAACAGCTGCGGACCGTTCGCGAGCAACTAGTTCGTGATTGGAGCAGACTCTAGCCACACACTTATATAGCTTTTCCGCCTCAAATTAAAGGTTTTCCGAAACAAATGAAAGGTTTTCCATTTCAAAATAAAGGTGTTCCGTTTCAAAATAGAGGTCTTTCATATCAAAATAAAAACCGTTAAGGTACGTTCACTGTAGATGGTCCCCTATGAATTGGTAGGATTCATATGCCAGGTTGCCTATGAATACAAAGGATGGTCCCCTATGAATTGGTAGGCTCATCAAATGAAGTGTATGAAATTGGTTGAAAAAAATATGAAATCAGTTCAAAAGTTTATAGAATTGGTTGTCAACATTATAAAACTGGTTTAAAAAATTAAGAAATTGGTTGGAAAATTTATGAATTTTACTGGAAGAAATATTACAGTAAAATTCATAAATTTTCCAACCAATTTCTTGATTTTTTAAACCAGTTTTATAACGTTGTCAACCAATTCTATAAACTTTTCAACTAATTTCATATATTTTTTTCAACCAATTTCATACACTTCATTTAATGAGCCTATTGTTTTCAAGAAATTATAAATATGGAAAGGAAAGAAGGAATAATTTATGTTGTGATTTGCAATCAGACGTTTTGCTGAAATAGCCACAAGCTGCTTCTGACAATCGCCTTTATCGCCTTTATCGCCTTTATCGCCGTGGGGAGTTACGTTCGTACACGCTAGCGGGGATTTATTTATTTCAACACAATTATTAATTTATGATACACTGAAAGGCACGAATTGGTTTTAAAAAGTCATGGATATAGGATGAGCTTCAACTCAAAAATATGAATTTTGAAGTAGGAAATAAATAAGTAACAAAATTTATATCTATCATAATAATCAAAATTATTATTATGATTATTCAAGAACGAGGAAACGTGAAACTACACCTACATCAAGCAAAAAATACAAACGTGTGAAATCATAATAGCAGAAGTAGTATGATTATAATCATAATCATATACGTGTATCTTCGCAGTCTGATTGCATACTGAAGGTAAGGTAATTAATTGTTAGGGGATAATTTTTTATTCAGTTAAAGGTCTGAGAAAAGATACCTTGGACAATGGAGGGACAATAGTGAACGGTTCATCATTCTATTTCTGATTTTCTGAAAATGCGGGGAAATCCCCGCCTAGCGTGTAACTAAGGGTTAATGTTATAATATTCATTTTAATTTCAAAATTTTACGTTTTATATTTCAATTTCAATTTTAATTTCATTTTCCATTTCAATTTTGTATTTAAATTGTCAACCTTCTTATATACTCGAATTTCATTGTTAGTTATCTTTCATGTAATGTATCAAAATTTACCTAAATAATCATAAGAAAATATTTCAAAATGTAATCAAATCAAAATCATAAATCATAATCAAATTACAACAATGGGTTTTTATATACCTACTTTTTGACATTTTATGTCTTTACTATGAAAAATCGTCACGCGGGGATCGTCACGCGGGGAGCGTTATGAGGGGAGCGTTACGCGGAAATTTCTGATGATTTTCACGTACAACCAATCGTTCCTAGGGAAAACTAACTTCCTCATTTTCCACCCCACAAAAATCGTTCACCACTCATTGGAAAGCTCTCAATTTATTATTAAACATAAGACATAAAATGTCTCTCGTGGTTGCGTAATTGAACGAAAGCTGTATCCACCGTTTGTGTTTATCACCCTTTCCACCTATGATTACTTATATACAAGATCACTCTTACTTATATACAAAATACTTATATACTTAAACAAAGTTTATGAAATTGGTTGAAAAGTTAATTATAATTGGAAAAAAGTGAAATTGGTTGAAAAAATTACGAATTTCACTGGAAAACGCTATTATACTCATCGTCAAGCGGAATCCACAAGATAACTCATTAATGCAAGATAACTCATTATTCAAAGTTTATAAAATTTGTTGAAAAGTTAATGAAATTGGAAAAAAATCAAATTGGTTGAAAAAATTACGAATGAAAGTGAAATTGGTTGAAAAAATTACGAAAAATTATGAAATTACGAATGAAAAATAAAACTGGTTGAAAAAATTACGAAAAATTATGAAATTTGTTGAAAAGTTAATGAAATTGGAAAAAAGAAATTGGTTGAAAAATTACGATTTTCACTCAAAATTATGAAATTTGTTGAAAAGTTAAAGAAATTGGAAAAAATGAAATTGGTTGAAAAAATTACGAATTTCACTGGAAAATGCTATTATACTCATCGTCAGGCGGAATCCACAAGATAACTCATTAATACAAGATAAATCATTAATCAAAGTTTATGAAATTGGTTAAGACTTTATAAAATTTGTTGAAAAGTTAATGAAATTGGAAAAAAATGAAATTGGTTGAAAAAATTACGAATTTCACTGGAAAACGCCATTATACTCATCGTCAGGCGGAATCCACAAGATAACGCATTAATACAAGATAACTCATTAATCAAGGTTTATGAAATTGGTTGAAAGTTTATAAAATTTGTTGAAAAGTTAACGAAATTGGAAAAAAATGAAATTTGTTGAAAAAATTACGAATTTTACTGGAAAACGCTTTTATACTCATCGTCAAGCGGAACCCTTGGTAACTCCCAGTCCGTCTCAACCATTCAACAAAAGGTCTCTCAACGGAATACACATTAAAATTTGTAACCACCGTGAATCTAAGATAGGAAGTGTTTAGTCTCTCGTGAAGGAACTGTCCGACATGCTGTTTCCTTCTGTCCAGCTCAGCCCGTCCAACTTGAAAAATCTTGCCGCTTCAAATGAGTTCATTCGCATTGCAAATCCAATCGAAAGTGAACGATTTATTAATCGGGAGGTTTTATTGAAGGTTACTTGATGTAACTAACACACATAAAAGGCATTCCAACTCATCTGTATTTACCTGCACACCCCTGAAGTAGCCAATGAAAATTTTTTTTACGCCAATAACTCAATATTGTATGTTCAAATAACACGATTCTGTTACATGCATCCCATCTCCAGATTCAATAAATTTTAGTTGACCATTTCAACGTCAAAAGTGTTTACCTTCAAACATTTATCAATATTGTACCGAGCAAATGCAACAGCAGAAAATAATTTCGGTCATATCTTGGAAAATGCTCTTAGGAAAGGCGTTATTATTTTTATCAACCACTATAAAAATACAGGAGTTATGAGCAGTTTTCAGGATTGTGAGGTCGACCGTAGAAAAAACATTAAAATTTAAAATACTAACAAAACGAGTGATTTGTTGAGGTCATAAAATATCAGTTATTTAACGATTGATTTTTTGATGGAAAGATTCATTCATTCCTCAGCGATTCTATTGTGAAAAGGATCTGATAGCCTTTAAGTGTGCTAGGATAAGCGAGCAGTCGTCGCCAATGTCAATAAAGAAGCAAAAAGGAGATAAACTAAGTTTGTTTTGTTTAATAAGAAATACCTACTCCCTTGAATGAAATTCGGTAACGGTATCTTTCTGAATGTTTCGCTAATTGATAGAGGATTCAAAATTCCAACAACTACGAACTGGTCTTGAGGATTTATTTATACCTCATTTGAATTCAGAATGTGGTCGTACTAGGAGCGCAGAATCGGATTATTATACGGACACCCGCGTAACCCACAAAGAAGTCGGTTCACCCTTCGGACGACTTCTTGAAACTTTTTTTTTCTCTCTTTCTCGATTCCTTAATGCTTGAATTTACAAGACGTCAGATTGTAAAAGGCTCTTGCATCGTGACTTGGCTTCCTTCGGTGTCACGACGAGACTCTAAAATACTGCTGGGGTGCAGTATGTTACTATTTTTACTACTAAAATAAGTTCATTACCATTTCATCGATAATATTGACGAACACCAATTCTGGCGCCTTGTGAAGAACACTTTCTGACACTGAAGTAGTCAGTTAACTACTAACATTCTACTATCTGCGGAATTCGATGGTCAACATTGTTGTGCAGATAGTAGAGTTGAATAAACTAAATTTGGAAATTAATTTGTCATGGGTGGTTGGATCCAGTTTGATTTCCAAGTGATTGATTGAATTTTTTATTGATGTGATATGAGTAGGAGAATTGGGTCTTCTCTTACCTCATGTCACAAATAGTACAGTTACAATATAAGCAAATAATACGTCAGACTTCAATATAAATTAAAAAATAAATTAAGTTTGGCTTTGAACATTTAATTTTAAGGGCTTTGAACATTTGGGTTTAGTATTTTGGAAAGAAAAGTGTGAATAACATTTAAAAATAAAACATTTCGTGCTGTTAACGAATTGTCCGATTACGTTAATACTGAAATACCTACAATAAATTATAATAATTATAATTATAATTATAATAATAATAATAATAATTATAAGGATAATTATTATCCTCAATCACTTCGGTCGTATGACGAGAGCAGTTTAGCCTTAAAAATTTTCTTGAATAATTATACAGATGTTTTTCAATCAAACAGCTCAGGGTTTTTGATTAAGAGTTCTTATTGCCTGAACTTGGAAAGATCTGTTGAAAACGTCTGTTCTGTGAATGGGAATTTGCAGCAGGTTACCAGCATTTCTTGTTACAAAACTATGTATGTTTGCTAGATATTCAAAGTGATCGTCAATATGGAGGAATTTGTCGAGTTTTTTGAAATCCGAGTAGACGTTTTTTGAATGGATTGAATTTGGGGGCTCATCAGGGATACTCAAGATATTCTTATATGTTATTTTTAGATGGTATATCAAGTGCTACTGGAAGGTTTGCCTCAGCTTTGCCTCAGCTTCAAAAGGAGGTGCTGTTGCTTTAGCCCAACAATAGAGTTGTTCGCTAGCTCATCCAAGAATCTCTTGCTGCACAAGGTGTAAGTATAGCGTTTAAGATAAGGTCAAACTTCTGGGGTCGATTCTACAAGGTATTTCCAACAAAAAATATCTCGTAGCAATTTTGTTATAATCCCTAGTTTTTTCAAGTTCTTTTTTCGTATGCTGAACTTTGTCTCACTAAAATGACCATAGCTCCCTTATGTTTCGTTGAAAAGAGCATTACATTTCCCATCAGACGAGCTTTTTAACCTGGCAGCTGGTTAGATTTTTTCAGTCCAAGCGTGAAACTTTGCAATTTTCAAGTTATTTTAACGAAATTCTCAAGAGATTGTCACCCATTTCCTGTAGAGGGAATTCAATGCAATTTTAAGCGAAAACATCCTCAAAATCTCAGGTATCCAATGGTACAATCAAAAAATATTTTACAATCGAATTTTGGGAAAAATCTGAGTTGGAACACGGAAAAATGTGATTTTTTTTTTAACGAAATCGTGACGAAAATTTTGAACAAAATTGACTGAAGAGTTCGGGGTGCGTGGAGCGGCGGCGGATGAGACTCCCGAATCCTCCCGTCAAACTGTCGATTTCGTTGAAAAAAATCTACGTTTTTCCGCGTTCAAACACATTTCTCCCCTAAATTCGGAATAAATATTTGTAGATTATACCGTTAAAAACCTGAGATTTTGAGGATGTTTTTGCTGAAAACCGCATTGAATTCCCTCTATAGAAAATGGGTGAAAATCTCTTGAGAATTTCGTAAAAACTCAAAAATTGCAAAGTTTTAAGTTTGGGCTGGAAAAAATCTAACTAAGTGCAAGATTAAAAGTATGTGTTGTAGTTCGTCTGATGAGAAATTTAATGTTATTTTCATCGATGTAATCAGATTTGAATTTCCACAAAAAGTAAAGGAGCTATAGTCATTTTAGTGAGACAAAGGTCAACATACGAACAAAATGTTTAAATTGAAAATTCTTGAAAAAACGAGAGGTTAAAAGAAAATTGCTAAGAGACGTGTTTTGTTGGAAATACCTTGTAAAATCGACCACTGAAGTTTGGCCGTATCTTTCTCGGACACCCTGTATACTGAGGTGAGGTGATCCTCACCATTGAGCTTTTGACCGCTTTTGAACCTTGCACCTAGTTAGATTGTTTCCAGTACAAGCGTGAAACTTTGCATTTTTCAAGTTATTTCGACGAAATTCTCAAGAGATTGTCACCCATTTCCTGTAGAGGGAATTCAATGCAATTTTAAGCGAAAACATCCTCAAAATCTCAGGTATCCATTGGTATAATCAAAAAATATTTTACAATCGAATTTTGGGAAAAATCTGAGTTGGAACGCGGAAAAATGTAAATTTTTTTGAACGAAATCGACGGTTTGACTGAAGAGTTCGGGGTGGGTGGAGCGGCGGCGGAGGAGACTCCCGAATCCTTCCGTCAAACTGTCGATTTCGTTGATAAAAATATACGTTTTTCCGCTTTCAAACACACACATTTCTCCCCTAAATTCGGAATAAACATTTTTTTATTATACCGTTGAAAACCTGAGATTTTGAGGATGTTTTTGCTGAAAACCGCATTGAATTCCCTCTATAGAAAATGGGTGAAAATCTCTTGAGAATTTCGTAAAAAAAACTCAAAAATTGCAAAGTTTTAAGTTTGGACTGGAAAAAATCTAACTAAGTGCAAGACTAAAAATTTGTGTTGTAGTTCGTCTGATGAGAAATTTAATGCTATTTTCAACGGTGTAATCAGATTTGAATTTCCACAAAAAATAAGGGAGCTATAGTAATTTTAGTGAGACAAAGTTCAACATACGAAAAAAATCTTTAAATTGAAAAATCTTGAAAAAACGAGAGGTTAAAATAAAATTGCTAAGAGACGTGTTTTGTTGGAATACCTTCTAAAATCAACCGCTGAAGTTTGGCTCCTAAGTTTTGGGAAATTGGTCTGTCTTCCCTTCCTTTGTTCATGTCATTCAATGGATCATGATATTCATGACCAAGTAGATACTAGAAGATCTTAATCTCAAGTTCTTTGTTGCAGATTGGATTCGCAGCCACAACCTGAGGATTTTCCTGATGAACACAAGGCTCCCGTTATCGACGTCTTGAGCATAGCAATGACAAACACCGATATTAAATACAAAGACGATAACTGAGGTAAAAATTCATTATTAGTTTATTCATTCCAGAGCCTAACGTTAATAGAAAGAACTTATTGATAAATCCTATCAATTACTGACGTCTTTACGCCTGTCTATTAAGTTTCAAGAGACTATCACGACGTGATGCTGTGTGATCACTCAAGAAGTTATACTCGAGACAATGCATAGCAGTTAACATGTTCACAGTTTTCCAATCACGATGAAGCACGAGATTCTTGGAAGTTTCTATGAAGGAATTCGGAAACTTATTACAGACTTCGATTGTTCAATTGCAAAATGATGGGTTTTTCTGGAAGATGAGATCATAGGAAATAAAAGTCTTCCGAGGCGTCGTTAGGTACAGCACGGCCATTGAATGCAGGAGGTCGTCAGACACGATTTCCACAAAAGAAATACTTCTTGATGTTTCGTCCGAATAAAACGGATTTTAATTACGAATTATGAAAAAAACCCGGCAGGAACTGTTATTTTGTCTACATACCCGGTGAATAGTAATTGCGGCGATGGAGTGCTTTGGGTTGAGGTGAGTCGGGCTTGCGCTAATTTGAGAAACCGCGGCACCTGACCAGGCCGAGACCTGCCGCTAATGCCTTACGTCAACCTGTTATTAGACTTGGAGCATCCAAGACAAGGTATTTTGTTGTTTCTTTATTTTGTTTTTTACATTCAGAAGATTTCTGAGACTCCTATTGTGGGGGTTCTCAGCTGTCCGCCACGCCACCCACTAAAAAAAATCATCTCATCAGCCTCCCCGGTCATAATCGTTCGGCCTTCTTCTTTTTCTCCCCTTGTTTCTCGACAGACAATGGTGTTGCTGCGACTTGTCAATAAAGCCTTCAGGGGTCTTTCGGATCACTTTTCCCTTCCTTCTAGAACTCGTCGTCTGTCTTACCCAGTAAACCAGTTTAGGTATATTGTAACAGTTTACGACTTTGAACTGGGACGAAGGGTTCCCACGGAGTATTGGCAATTCAAATAACTTCAAAAAGTTGAGTGAAACTTGATGTTTTCTGTGAACCATTATTGACTTGATCAACAACTGTCAAACTTGTTGAGCGGTTGCGTCATAAAACAGAACTAATATCGTGTGTTTCCACTGTTTGGAAACATTAAAATTTCGATTATGCGTTCCCAGCAAAACAAAATATGGTGTAGGTGTAGCAAATAGCTTCCTCTCGTCCATATATCATGTTAGTATAGATGGTGCAATTACTACACCTAAGGGCTCATCAATAAATCAGCCTCAAACTTGGGAGACTTTGGGGTTATTGAAGCATCGGATGCTTCAACAGATTCTGTTCGCGCATGCGTTTAATGAATATTTGAAATCAGACTGCCATGTAGAACCTTCTTAGACCCATCCAGAACAAACTTGCAATTTGCGTACGAATTGGATTCTACTTTAGCTCTTGTGCGGTGGTCAATGTGAAACTATGATGCAATCGTAATGGAGTTTAGGGGCTCATCAAATCGCCAGTTCCCATGAATAGGTTGTGAGTGAATGGTGACAACAAATTAATTTTGAGCTTGCGCAGGAACAACCATGGATCCAGGAGCGATAAAATCCCTGTGTATCATTTTGAGCAAAACCTTTGAAAATCCTATTGAAATATTCAGATATGGATTGGACATGGATATTTCAGTTTTATCTTGGAGAAGATCGGAAAGTCGAGGTACGATATATGTACGTACTGTTATGAAGAAGAGGACTCGCCAGAACATATATTCTTCTCCTATGCTGAAAGGGAGCCGTTACTGTTTAGTGGAGAAGATAGGAAGTTTTAATCCAGAAAATGCATACTTACCACTTCTACATTATGGACCGAATATGCCAAAAACCTAAAATTCTGAAGATGAATCTGCCAAGAAGGGATATGGTACAAACCTACTCGAGCCCGAACTGGTCACGGACAGATAAACCGTAGTCGCCATCTCATCCAACTCAGCGACTCCCCATACCGCACTTTCTGCGAGGATGAAGTCGAAGATATGAACCACAAATTGGAAAAATGTCAACATTATGAAGAAGAAAGACTTCAGTACAGCTCACTTGAAGGTCAACCATTGGAGGAATATTTGTGGGTGGCCACACAACATGACCTGAGAAAGTTGGTGCTCTTCATGAAAATCTCGGGTATAATACTTTAATAAGATTTTTTTAAAAATCGTTTTTTAAAAATTAAAGTGAAGACTTTATGTTTATGTTATTTTATTCATGTACAGACTGGTTATATGTTACTGTTCCTTGTAACACAACCAATAAAAAGAAAATTAAAAAAAAAAACCTAGAAAATTAAAGAATGATGGCAGAGAAAGAGATCTGGATACGTTCGTGATACATTTGACGATGGGAAGGAGAGGGTTAAAGAACCCCCTAAACAATTTGTACAGGCCACAACAAGAAAATGTCAAGAAAAGAGTCCATTACCAAGTAATAATGCACGAGGAGTTCTGGGGTGATCAAAAAGAAGATTCAGTTGGTAGTATTGGTTGGTTCATTAAGCCTGGGGAGTCCAGTACTGAGTTCTTCTCCAAAAAAAAACCCTCTTGAGTGTTCTACAGGTTTCTAACGGTAGAAGCTAATCTAATAAGCGAATCTGCTTCACAACCACTCTCAGTGAGTCTGCCTTTCAAGTTCACCAAACATCGCTGGGATGGAAATCATCTCACCACAAAAGCATCTGAGTGTGAGTGAGTCCGTGTATGCGTTAAGATGGACGCTGTGCCTAACTAGATTGTCGTTGCCACGGTAAAGGTATAGGTCTGCAAAGTCTGGGCCCGCCGACGACGAAAAAAGGCTATTCAACTCCGTTCACGGCTACTTAACCCTGACAGAGCCTTTGCACATCCACGCCCGAATCGCCTCAAGATCCCACAGGTTGCCCCTGGGAAACTGGGCTTCCCTGACCGCTCTCATAGGGTTCATTACTCCTCCATGTATATCCACGCAAGGATAAGCGATACGTTAGGGAATAAGGAACAATGGGATCGCATGTTAGATATTCACCTTCGATAAATCCACTTTGAATCATTCTTTATTTTTTAACCAAAATTCTTGTTAAACAAGTAATATTATATTTCCTAAAAAAATTATTAGTAAAATAATTATTGCCACAATTAGGAATTAATTTTAATAATGGCTCAAGGATATTTATGAGTACATATTTGTGAAACTTACAAAATATGTGCCTCGTAAATATAATATAAGGATGGCTCCACCAGTTAGCTAACTTGTTGGGTGTCCTTAGTCCTTAAAAACCACAGAATTAACAAAATAGGTTATAGGCCCATTGAGAACATGATGGTTACACTTGCCGAAACTGATCCAAAATTTTGGTAAATATTGAACGAACGAAAATTATTGTTTGACACGGATGCTTGGGGGGGGGGGGAGGCACATTTTTTAATCTTGAGAAAATTTCCAGCATTTTCCCGAATTCAAAATCGGACGTAGTGATAGGCGTTTTAGTTAATTGTGAAGGACGTCAACAAACAATCATTGACCAAAAAAAATAATAATAAATAAATAAATAAATAAATGAATAAATAAATAAAAGTTTTGAAGAAACCAGTTGAAAATGAATCGTTTTTTCAGGTGAAACTGGAAAAACTAAGATGTGAAACTTTTCGATATTTTCAAAAATTTCAATATTTTGTGGAAGAAAATGTTGGTTGATAGAAACTTATGGATGAAACGGCGAAGCCATAAGTTTTAGAGGTGTGTAACTGCCTCGGTAGTGGATTCGATGGTTTCATTTTCGCTCCAGTTGATAACAAAAGTCGTTCGGTTCCATTCAACGGCATGTAGGTAGTTCAAAATTTGTACTAAATACATTAAATATATATTTAATATATATTTAAATAATTAAAATAGATTAGTACTGTTCGTCTCTTTACTATATATCGATACCATCCATCTTCCAGATTTTTTATTTTCTTTTAATTTCAGAAAAACTCAAATTCAACAAAACTATTATTGGCTTTCCTGACGATTATATCTTGAAAATTAATTGAGGATAATGAAGAGTTTAGTGTAAATAGCCATTATTTTAGGAATTTTGCATTTTTGGAATTTCATAAATTCTTTTGTGTTTTTCTCAAAACTCCGTTTTTGGACATAGCGCCTTTGTGCTTTAAAGTATCGATATGGAAAGAAATTTTCCAAGTTTTGTTAAGAAGATGAGTGAGGTCATTGATAAGTTATATCTGGGTTGTGATAAAGTTCCCATTTCTACGATTCATTGTTCTCATCAGCTCGTTTCGTCTCAGATTACACATCAGTCTCGAGTGAATTGTTTCAAACTTCATCAAGAAGCAAATAAAATACGTACGACGTCGAAGCTGGCTGCATAAAATTAATTTCTACTTTGAAACCTCGTGTTTAATGAAACTGACTGCGACGTGTTATCGCGTTTATTATTAGAGGGGGAATTTGACGATCATTCCAAGTCGTTAACTAGAACTACCAAAAAGAACCATTTTCGGTGACGACTAAGCGCAGAACAGTTTATGGAAGAAAAAATGCAAATTTATGGGCGTATAATGACGAAACACGGGAAAACTATGGATAGTTAGATGCATCAGGAGTTTTTCGATCACTGGTTCATTGTGGACTTTCGATCAGTTGTTGTTTTGAAGATTTTTAACCACCTTCATTTGTAAACTCTATTGTCTATTTGCCAACCAAAAAACCATTTATAGGCGCTCAGTGATGAGGAAATCTTTATGTTGTTTATTTATGCTGTGAGGTGCGTGATCAGTATTTTTATTAGGTACCTTTGGTAAATTCTTAGAAGGTGATATGGTAACTATTGTTGACAAAACGTCCTCAAAATAGGAAATTTTGCTTCCTCACTACCAAAGATAGGGGAGATTTGTATTCGCGCAGCAGGTCAAACAAATGTGGGTCCTCTAAAATCAAAAATTTACACGCTCTTTGAACTGTTAATATTGGCTCCCTGCTTATATGTCGGTCGGTCTATTCGCGTCTGTCTGAAGTTGTGCGCTAGGAAAGTGATGGAAAGAGGTTAAGGAAACTGATCTAAAGATATCGGTAAGGAAAGTGATCTAAAGAAATTGGTAGAAACTGATCTGAGGTAGAGAAATTGATCTGAAGATATTGGCAAGGAAAGTGATCTAAAGAGATTGGTAGAAAACGATGTGAAGATGTTGGCAAGAGAAGTCATCTAAAGAGATTGGTAGAAACTGATCTGAGGTAAGGAAATTAACCCTAAGAGGTTGGCTAGGAAACTGATCCCATAGCCGGTATCATTTCGAATGAAGTAAATAGAAAATTTTTTCCAAAGAATTCGAACCTTGATCAAACCGTACTTCCGCGAGGAACTTGAAGAAGAATCGTCGGTCGGAAGAGAAACAGAATGGCTCTGTGGAAGATGATCTTCAATCTCTCGATACGCGACTTTTTTTTTTCCTCTTCTGCGTCACAAGCCACGAACTCCCATGACCTAAACGCCTCGCTATTCCATTTTTATTCGAGCCGCACGATTTATTAATCACAGCACGGCCGACTTAATTGGCTGGTTCAGGTTTCTCCTGATTGAAGAGGTTAGTGAGTCATCGTAACCTCGGTACATAATATTTACTAACTTGGATCCAAATTTATGAATACAGACAGTATTCATATCAATCAACCACTAATAAACAAACAAATTGATGAATTTCGAGGAATAAAATCCTTCCGTGAAATTTTGATCGATACCCAGCAACATTTGTTTGGTTATTCGGTGACCTGAACCGATTGTAACCGTTATTTGCGATGATAAGTATCGATATTCTTTGTGTATTTTCCGTCGTTGATACGTTTGTAAAGGTATATGGTGTAAACCCAAAAAACACTCCATTTGAAAGATGTGCGTGGTATCCATGTTGTGTCGACCAATCACTCCTCTGTCCATAACAACACCCTGGGCAACAAAGTAACCCTGGGAAGGGTTATAGTCGACGGTGTTGGCCCTGGTTTATCAAAGAAAAAAATTATCATAAAAATTATCAAAATCTTGGGAGACGACCTGCATAGTCGGAAGTGCGAGCTAGACGTGGGCCTCAACCTGTAGGTACTTGCAACTTTGCAAGGACATTGATCGTGAACAATCCCTCTCAGGAGTAGATTTTCCCTCGTTGCTTGCAGCGAGGGGGGAGACCATAGAGTTTTTCTCGAGGCATCCCTTATTCGACCTTCACTTTGAAGGGAAACATTTAGACATCCTTTTCCATAACAACAAGACAGCGTCTTTTTATTGCAACGACACTGATAGTGTAAACATTCGAATCTTCAGAGTGTACTCAATCTGGTAGCTTGCCAAAAGGCGCTTCCCAGGACTCCTTGCAGGGGACTTTCTGTCGAAAGAAAGCAGAATGCTGGTAAAGAAGTAAAGTAAACAACCATCTCCACAACTTTGCAGTCTACTGGAGGCATGAAATATGGTGCATTGCTAGGAGAGATCATGGATCAAACACTCCAGTCTAGCAATGTGCTTTGTTGAGAGCTGGATCTGAATGTATACCCTGATGGCAACTCGGAAGAAAAACCTAAGCATGTCTTGCATGGATGGCTATTTCAGCCGGTCATCGAGCAATAGTCGACCGAGCAGGGCGACCTGCACAGTCGGAAATGCGAGCTAGACTTGCTCCCCAGCCTGTAGGTTTTAACGGGTACTTGCAATTTTGCAAGGACAATGATTTGACATTTAGACATCCTTTTCCATAACAACAAGACATCGACTTTAAATTGCAAGGACACTGAGAGTGTAAACAATCGACTCTTCGGAGTGTACTCAATCTGGTAGCTTGCCAAAAGGCTCTGCCCAGGACTCCTTACAGGGGACTTTCGGTCGAAAGAAAGCAGAATGCTGGTAAAGGAGTAAAGTAAACAACCATCTCAGGAATTTCATACTTCAGAAATTTGCAACATGCGATACACAACTTTGCAGTTTGCTGGACTCCAGTCTAGCAGTGTGCTTTGTTGTGAGCTGGTTCTGAATGTACTCCCTTCTGGCAACTCGGAAGAAAAACCTAAGCATGTCTTGCATGGATGGCTCGTTCAGCCGGTCATCGGTCAATGTTTTATATCATTTTGAAATTGGATTTAGGTTCGTTATCCAGGAAGTACGTTGTTTTCCTTCTTCTCCTTCTACTCCTAGAAAAGGACGAAGATCCAATCAGATTTTTTTTCCCTCCTAGAGCAAGCTCTGTACACCTTGGCATACTACGGTATTTGTTATTAGCACCTTGGCATTACGGCAAGTTATAACCGGTAGCTGCGTCTCCGCCGATCTGTCGTGTCGTAGGAGGTAACGCGTGATTTCACGGGACCAAAAGCTTGAAGGTTATGGATATTAAATTGATTTGTCAAGGATCTCATCGCTACATGGACCGATGTTATTTATTAGCAGAAGAAAATTAAATGAGACTTTCTGCTCCGGAAGATACTTGGGTACTTACATTGACATTTGAGGTATATTTAAATCGGCTTTAAAATGGGAATTTGATGTGAGACGTTTCTTATTAAAAGAGCGATCATAGTTGAACAGAAAAATCCCCAAATCGCTAGTGTCGTTTATTGACGGATTTTCACTCATTCTAGGCAGAGCCAAACTGTCATTCTTGCTCCCTCAAACCCTCCAATATCTTGTTCCACGTTAGGTTCGCTACCTGTTTCCTTCAGAAACCTTTTTATTGTCAACCTAATGAGTCATACCTACGCTAGTAGTCAGTCGATAACCATGGATAAACGGATGAACAGAAAATTCTGTGATTTTTAGGGTACACTCAGGAGGATATTTCGAAAAGATCAACGTTATTCATTGAATTACCGTCATTCATTCATCATTAAATTATTTGGAGTTTTTAATTTTTTTTTCATACGTATGATACCAACAAAAATGTATGGTAAAATTTAAAAGTCTAAAATCTAAGCTCGTTTTTCTATATCGAAGGATGGAGGAAGTGTCATTTAACCCTAATGGGACCGTGGTGTCACTAGTGTCGCCGAAAACATCGCATGAATTCCCAGCTGTTCCAAGGTGACACCAGAAGTAGATTTAAATTGCAATTTAACAATAATTGTTAAATTGCAATTTAAATGTCTCTCATAACTACAGTTTTTAAATTATAAAAGCTTACAAAAATTTATCAAAAAATTCATCTCTGTCCAATAATTATTATTGGACAGAGATGAATTTTTTGATAAATTTTTGTAAGCTTTTATAATTTAAAAACTGTAGTTATGAGAGACATTTTTTCATCGATTTCTTTGGAAAATTTTGTCATAACTCTATTTTGAGACTTGCACACAAAAAATGCTGCTGTCCATTAGGTAAATTTGAAATTATAATTTAATTTGGTTACTCCAGTTACACCTTGGGCCGGCTTTAGATGTTTTGGGTGACACTAGTGACACCATAGTCCAATTAGGGTTAAGAGGTTCACATCAGAGGAAAATGGACGAAGGACGTTCTTTGCTTCGGACGGCAGAAAAGTTACGTCCTGCACACGTTTCCGTTGCATCTTCCCTTCGAATCACCTCAGTTACCGAGTTTTTCCCCCTGAAATACCGTCGAATCATTATCGGTAACAACGTCCGTCATTTGCGGCTAACAAAACGAAACACGCAGTCCGTACGTTATGACACCTGACTCACCCGGAGGTCGGTCTTGAGGGTCATGATCATCACAACTTGTCGGCCGAAGATGAACCTGAGGGACTCATTTTGCCTTCAAGGCTTCTCCATCTCGTGCTCCAAGACGTGACTTCGTCCGAGTCTACCTGCGACTGGCCGGACTGTTTAGATCACGGATATTCGCGTCTTTTTAATATTCACAAGCATCATTTACTAACGTTTTTTAAGGGGGTGCCACAGTTGGAGCAATTATGCCGGTCCGAGATGAGGAAACGGTCTTCGTTTTGTATTTTTTGTTCGAAAACGGATCCAGTATATCATCACGAACTATTACGTCACCTTTTATGCGTTGGACACTGGACGAAGATGGCGCAAATGAATGAATTATAGACTTCGAAATATGACGAATGGTGTTTATATACGTACCACCCGTGAAGCTCAAATAATTACAAAGTTGACTTCATAGATGTTTTTGCTTCCTATCGTAGGAAGCTTTGAATTCGTACAGAAGGTCAGAAACATGTTGGTCCTTCAAAATTAGATTCTCCAATCGCATTTAAGAGATTAAATATAATTTTGGTTCCATATCTGTCTGGGGTCACTGTTACAGTAATAACGGCATTGTGAAATTTTGATGAAATTTTCTGAAAACTCAAGGCCCTTGGACCCCCGGATGAGGGCTGATTAGAGTCTTCGGCTAAAATTCAAGAAACATGGAACATGCTCTAGCCGAGTTTTGTTTGTTTGCTGTTTCTTTTTACTAGGAATTTGTCGTCTGTTGTTTTTGAGCAGTGTGATTGAGCAGAAATTTTGCATGCATGTGTAAATTTTACATCAGAGGTATATCTCAGCTTCGTCCATATTTACTGCTGTTTTGGCAATATATGGGATGCATTAAAATTTATGCATTATTAACCTACTTGATTTGAAACTTAGAAAGTGAAAAAAAAAAATTGAGAAAAAATTAATTAGGTTTTATGATCGTCCTACCAGTTGATTTTTTCTGATAACATTCAAATAGTTAAATTTGAGAAAAAGGTTGATTCAAGCGTAAATAAGCTGGAAGGTAGTTTGGTGCGACGCTAGTGCCATCTCTTATCTCAGAATTATACTCCCCCGCCCCCTTAATCCTTAACAAACAAAACAGCATTAAGGGGATCTCAGTCAGTGAATAAATAGGTTTTTCCCATTTCTCCGGCAATTATTGGGCGATTTTGATGATTCCTGCGGCAATCTTTCAGTTTTTCAAATCTCTAAGTAGATGCACTAACAAATTTCAAAAATCTCTTAAAATTTCAAATTCAAATACTTTTTTAAATTTTTTTTACTTTTGGAATTAAACAAGTGATGGGTGTGAAGATTATAAAAATAAAAAGAATGCCACAAGAAACATGAAAATTGGATGATTATTTCCATAGAAAAATGGGGAAAACTGTTGAGGAAAAGTGACCAGCAATGAGAAGGCTGGGAGATGGGGGAGGCACTGGGGGTGGTGGGGCGCCGGTTTGTAAGAGATTAGACGTACCCAGAACGAGGAAGGAACGGCGACCGATTGAGACCCTCTTAACCCATAATTTCCCACTTGTTCGAACGAATTGTTTTTATCGGATTTTTCTGTTAAATTTAGATGTAGTTTGACAAATTTATGGAATATTTGAGCAGAACGTTCCTCAAAAGCCCTATCAAGGTCTGACATCCCAAGGATGATCTTTTTCCAAAGGCCACACTAGCGCTAGTCTGTCAGTAGAATCTGTCTATAAACCCAATTTTTTGGAGTAGAAGAAGGAAACTCGGTAAAACCCTTGGTGAGATGTTGTTGTTATTTCTCATAAAGTACGGAACCAAGGAATGAGGTGGAGTAGAATCCGAGCTACCTCATACAGTAGTGCCTCATCTGTGATGAGGCAACCAAACCAAAAATCTGCAAGGTGAGGAACGAGGGTAGAAGGTACCTCGAAGGCCCTTTTACAGTCTGGCAGCTCGAGAATTATACTGTTCTTTCATTGAGTTATTATGTTTTTCTTAACCCATTTCCGGCCACTGATGCTCTTTGCTGAAGAATTTTTTCTCGTTCATGCTGTATTCAAACTTTTCAGAAATAAGTTTCTTTGACGTTCAGGAGCTGAATGCGATTTTGGAATTTTTTTGAAAAGGAGGCCTTCGGCCGAAGGTATGATTACGGAGGCTCAAATTCGATTCTGGGTGAGTGAGCATTATGGGTATTGAGTTGAAACAGATTCCGGACCATAAACCAATTACCAAAAACAATGAACGGATAAATCATTTCGATTTGGTAATCGGAGGCCTCTCACATCTCATTAAAAAGTAAAATTCATAAAATATCGAGCATTTTTGCTCTCGATTGGCGAGCAAAAAATTATGCTTTATTTCATCCTTCTCTCCTCATTATTCACTTATTTCTATCCTTGGCTTGAAATGGGTTAAGAGTGGATAAAACTGTTGCAGGTATAAATCGGACTTCCAAAAAGATACCTCAGGATATCAAGGGTTAATCACTGCGAATACATAGTTTCCCTACTAGCGGTAGTGAGGAATACAAATCTCGTGTGCGAACGTTTTGACTGAATCTCAACAATTCTCTTCTATTCTCTCCCTCTCCTTATATGGAGGTCGTTTCCAAAGTAAACTGACTAGTCGATTTAAATTCCTCTATAAGGCTCGGGTGATCCAATTATCCGCGTTCTTCTTCCCCAAACAAACAAACACTCGAAGAACCGCTTCGCCACGCGAGCATCAACCTCTGCTGGCCACGACTTCCTAGCGATGTAAATAAACAGACACAATCTTCAACCGTGAATGTGAAGGGGTAACTAGTCTGCCACTGTATTTCCCGCTCAAATTCTGACGTTTGTATGTTCTAAAATATACCGGTCATGGAGGTCAGATCAGTTCTAGACTCACCGCATACCGTCAACATTATGCCACTTTTAGAGGTTTTTTCAGTGCGGTGCCCTTAATAGTTCAGATAGAAGGTTGCCCATTTCATCAAGCTTATCTATACTCCATAGGTTTCCAATCTTTATGTTTAAAAAAATCTGGTCGTTTGAGAAAAGAAGGAAGATTTTTTTTCTTTTAGTGGCACAAATTTGTACATATGAGTGCGTCAATTTTTATACCTCATCATTTTTTCAATCCCAACACGCTTTAGACTTGTCCAGGATTATAGCTTTCACACCCAAGTTGTTCGTGACACTTCATAGAGTCCAACGAGATGAAAACAATTCTTTTCTGGTTGTGATTGAGAAGTATCTCAGGTAAACAGTTCACTCTAACAGCTGTCAGCTCCTCCTTCAGTAGTTCATCTGAATAGTTTCTGCATGGCCGACCACCTAATTATCTTCTGATCCAACACAGACACTCTATGACTTTCAAACATGAAAAAAACAAATACTCTAGAGAAAGAGAGCAAAAAGGGAAAAATAGGAAGAATTCAGCAGAAAAAACATGAGGCACAAAATTGTCACGCGTTCTTCTCATTTTTCGATGAAGCGGATGCAGCACCTAAATAACTACTTGATGAATTGCCTATTTGGGAGTTGCAATTTACCTTGGATTGCTTAAGAATGAAATTATTAACCAACCAGGAATCACGAATGCTTTGGAATAAAAAAAAGCTCTCCTAGACGAAGTAGGTAATCACAATAACCAGCCAGAGCACAGCCAATTTTTTTTTCTATACACAAGCACATGGTGATAAGGGTCGCAACTGCATAGTTATCATCTCCAACATATTTGCGCTGCCTTAAGGATTTTTTCAGAACCTTTTTGATTTACCATTTTCAATAATGAACTATTGGAATCGACCAAGAAAAAAACTTGTTTACCCCCCCCCCTTCAAAATTTGATAGTTTACATTTAAAAGTATGTCACTTCTAAGTCACATAAGGGGTGAAAGGGTTGACATTTTCAAAAGTGCCCTAGCTCGAAAACTCTCAAAGTAAAGGTATTGTTTTTTTCTCCAATTTCAAATAGTCTTGCAATTTTAGAATTTTTAGAGACCACCCGGAGCTCTCTAGGACAAACCGTTCGCTCCCTACGGGAACTTGAACTTGACTACGAGGTTTGAACTTACGATAAATCAGAAACACGAGCGTGAATCGCAAAGAGGCCTCATCTTCGTTCAAATTTTATCTAACCAAAATGCGATCGTTGTTCGTTTCTTCGAGTTATACTCAGTTTTGCGTCCTTAGCAGCCAGTAATCAAATTTCCTAATAATTAGAGCAACCTCAACTCCCTGTTTCTTTGAACTGAGTGTGAAGCGTTTATTTCTTCCAAATAAACTTGAAGTAGGTACGTGGTAGGTAGGTAGTATCTATGGTTGGTGGGTGGTGACAATGGCAAAGCCGTGTTCTTTGCAGACGAGTGATCTACATAGAAAAATAATAAACCTTTGTGTAATAATTTGCGGCGTTTTTAACATGGAACATGGTTTAGCCGTGAATTAACTGGCCAAAAAGGTCACAACATTGTATTACGAAAATATCTAATGCATTTTAACTACTTGATTAATTGGTGATTTGGGTTTGAAGTAGATACTGCGAGATGAAGTTAGATAAATACAAAAAACCTTCCACAACTCCGCTAAATTTCACCTAACCATAATTACCTGGTAATAAGGGTCACAACTGCACAATAAATCATCCCCTACAAACTTGCGCTGGCTTACATATTTTTTCAAAACTTTTTTGAAACATGGAACATGTTTTAGCCGTGAGCTAACTGGCCAAAAAGGTCACAAAATTGTGTTACGAAAATATCGAATGAATTTTAAGTGCTTGATGAACTGACGATTTGGGTTTGAAGTAGATACTGCGAGATGAAGTTAGATAAATACAAAAAACCTGCCTCGGCTCCGCTAAATTTTTCCTTACCAGAAATACCTGGTAATAAGGGTTACAACTGCACAATAAATCATCAGATGATTGTTGTAGGAGATTCTCCTACAGACTTGCAACGCCTTAAGGATTTTTTCAAAGCTTTTTTTTTTGACATTTTCATGTCTTTGCTTTGGCACATAAACAGAAAAATCGTCACGGAAACTTGCTCACGCGACCAATAAATAAAATAGACTCACTGTGTTGCGTAGAGAACAATCAACTGTTTTCTTATTTTGATGCTTGGGTACATGAACTAACAACCTTACTTCACTACCTTGTTGTTTAGTGGTTGACATGAAAATGTCCCAATGTGTTGCGGACTCGTATGCAAGCATTTACAATCTAACCATCTTGGTAGCACCATGAGCTTGATCAATCCAGTGGGAACTTCACTTCCGTGAACGATTTCCCAAGACTTTGATTCATAGTCGTCTGGAAGACTATAAAGGAGCATTATGGTTAACAATTTGTAGTATCCACGGCCACGAGTCGTTAGAGACTGCACGGGATTAGTGGAATGTCTCGATCCAAGGTCAGCAAGTTAATACGTCACAACAACTTACTACGTCATTTTTTAAAATTTTACAACCGCTGGGTACCTAGTTATGTTATTAGTGTTCGAAAACTCCGGTTGTACAAAGCTGGCACAGTTGACGACATCCTGAAAAGTTGGCATAAATGGGAATCTCAATCGTGTTGAAGTTGTTGAATTTAGAAAACTAGGTATCAACTTGTGATCCTGCCATATATTACGGAATTATCAATGTTCTTTTATTAGTGTTGTTACTGAAATTCGATCACATTTGCTCCAAAAACGAATCCGGTGAGCCCTTATTGTTCCGTGTGAGGAAGGTACACTGCCCACCCAACTAGGCGTGCGTGTTTTCTTGAATATGATGGGTTAGCAAAAAGAGAGACATCGGATGTGAGCGTCAAGTACGGCACAACAAAGCGGTCAATAGCCTGCACGACGTTTTTCTTACTTGCGTTCGCTATTTATAGGTGAAAAAAAAGCGGAAGAAATACCGAAAGTAAAAGAAAGTAACAAAAAGGGAGATGATGAACTATAGAGAGGGTGATCGATAAAAAACATCGAAAGAAAATTGACGTGGAGGTGAATTGACGATAGGAGAGTACTGGTCGCGCTCTATATGGGTGGGGTAGAACAGGCTGGTTCTCAGGGTAATCCTACCTCTTTCGTTCCACTGGCCAATGATCCCTACTGCCTGACAAGTAACAGCAACAAATCCTCCCAGCCCTGTGGTATATACATTTCTTTTCAGGTTTTTTCTTGGGATGCATATTACAAATTTATCAAGTATGCAAAATAAGTATATAAGTATGTACTTATAGGCAAAAATATAGTGCAAAACTCTATTCCCTACTGTAAGTGAAACCTGTGCAAATTCGCTAACGAGACTACCAAGTTTCGATTGGTGAAATTTGAAATTGACGACAAACTGATGAAAATGGCGAATTTTTCTTGTGATTCGATGTACAATCGGAATCCGCAATAAAAAAAATTTAAAAAGCGCGAAGCGTAAAAACGTTATATTTGGATTTATTGCAAGGAATGGGTGGGGGTTACAGGTCAACCTGTTTTTAAAGCTAATTTAAAATTATACGAACAAGAAGTTTGACGTGTGTTGAACGAAACAAGGAATGCAAGGAAGGAGAACCTGAAACAAAAAAGTGAGCACCTGATTTCGAGCCTGCGTCTAACCAACAGCGAACCCTACGCCGCATTGTTGAAGGGATTGCTTCTCAATGGCTCACAGTTCTACCTCTCAGTTCCGATAGCTTGGACCTCTCACGCTCTCAGTTCATTGATGCCTTAGCAATGAGATATGGTGTTGAGGTGCAAGGCCTGCCACTCAGTTGTGAAGGTTGTGGGGCACAAATGACTATGGCACACGCCCTAAACTGCAAGCATGGTGTACTGGTAAAACAAGGCCAGGAATGGCAAACCTAGCATGGAGAGAAGTGGGTGTCGAACCCGTTTTAAAGGAAAATATGATGGATCCCCCGGATTGGTAGCTGATATCAAAGTCCACGGCCTATGGGACAGGGAGAGGACGGCGTTTTTGGATCGCATTGTTAATGCTGACGCCTCCTCTTACCAGTCTCAAAGCTGGACTGCAACAGCCAACCTGGCAGCCCCAAACAAGCACAGAAAGTACGAATGTACAGACATTCCAGAAGAGGCTCGTGAATGTGCTCGCTGATAAATGGAGTAAACCAAGATCTGCCATTGCTGGCTGGGTAAGAACAAAACACCAGATATCAATCATACGTGCAGTCTTCCGACGTATTCGAGGCTCGAGGAAGAGCATCAGATGCCTCGGAATGGGCCTACTAAAAATTAGAGAATAGGCCGCTCCCGAAGCTCAGAAAAAAATGAATATTGAAATATAGATGTGGATCAAGCTCATAATCAATACGAAAGAAGAACTCTTAATGCCTTTATTGCGCCTCTTCTGTGCCCATCCGATAGCTTCATCCTTGTTAATAAATTGTTATAAGTAAAAAAATAAAAAATAAAAATATTAGCAAGCATGGTTCATCATAGCTGGGACACCTGTATACTTGGAGGGATGCAGATATGGAAGGGCCGGATAGTGATTCCTACTTCTATGAGGAACGACGTGTTAATCGGCAATGAGTTAATCGCGCGGCTCCACGTCTAGTGACCTTCAGTGGACAAGGAAGTGGAGGAGAATTTGAAGAAATGCAGTACGTATCAACGGCACCACTCATAAGATTCCAAGTCCCGTATTTGGAACGTTCCTGAGGAGCCTAGGTCGAGACTGCACATTGACTTTGTAGTGGCATTTTTGAAGGGCATAATTGGCTTGTCATTGTTGATGCCACAACAAAGTGGATATTGTGCATATGAAACTCGCTACATCTGAGAAAACAATTCAAGTTTTGGAAGAAATGTCTGCTAGATTCGGCATGCCAAGAATGTTGGTGTCCAATAATGGGCCGCAGTTTGTCCCCCAACTGATCGAGGACTACTGAAAGACATCAACATCAAGCGTGTGTCATCCACCCCTTACCATCCAAGAACGAACGTCCTTGCCGACAGAGCTGTACCTTCAAACAAAGCTTTGCTGCTTCCAAAAACGCTGGGCAACACACAAAAATTGTTTCGAAAAAGTCCATTCAAAAAATGTTGAGGCCATTGTCATTTTCCTTGAAAATTCGCTAAAACCAGATTAGTGCAATACCTATGTTATTATTATAACTCTGTGCACAGTGAGTACTATTGAGCGATCGCCGGCTTTATTGATGTTAGGGTGGCAATTACGAACTCGGTTGTCATTGTTGAAGCCTAACCTTGCAAAGCACATCTATCAGAAGTTGGATCAGCAACATGAGCAAGCCCACTATACAGAGTTTGTCGAGGGAGAAGTCGTTTCGGTTAAACGACCGAGAGAAGACAGAGAACTTCAGAGAGCTCAGGTGACACAGAAGCCAAGTCCCGTTTCATATTCTGTGGATATCGCAAATGGACAGGAGCTCAGAATGCACGCTGATCCCATGAAGAAGGGGGACGGTGATGTAGTGACGTCAACTTCGGTTGATTCCCAAATGCTACCAACAGGTGGTAACTCCGTTTTTATGTTGTAGTTTACAGCGAAATACATATTTCCTATCTCGATCTTGCCACGTTTTTTTCTCTTTTAAGCTCCCTGAAAGAAATTAATTAGTCAAATTTCAGGCGCTTTGGCGTAATATTCTGGTGGTAGATCTTCTCCCCGTAAACTTGGCAGACGTTTTTCTGACTCTTGATATAACTTACAGATACCCCGTTTTTTCCTAATTGGGTACTAAACTTATTTAGTCCATTTTTTGTAATGAGATTCCAGCATTTAATGCCGCTTGATTCTATTGCGATTGTTTGATTAGGAAACACAAAGTATAATTTATGATGGATTCGAGATTTTTAATTGACTTACCATTTTGTCAACCCAACAATCCAATAAAACGACCAGCAAACATTAATACTATCATTCGCTCCAAGTTTAATTGTCGAAATTCCATTCAAAGGAGATAAAATGAGTTTTTCCTTTCCGGATCATTTTAATTTTTTATCAATCGTACATCAAAGTAGGAGGGGTTTTCATCATATTACAGGTAAGCGCTGAAAATTCGTTTATCTCGGCTATCGAAAATGATAAATTCTATTTGGAACAAATAATTTGACGAAGTATTGAACATCCCTCTTTCAACCATTTTCACTTATTTGAGTCTTTAAATTTTCTCTTCTAATTTTCTTGTTGCGGTGGTTTTGCTTATTACTAACCACAGTAAAAACGTCCAATGATGACAGTCGTGCAGTCAATTCTCTTGTATGAAGCGGATGTATGGGTAGACGCATTGAGGGTGGCATATCTCCGACAGAGATTAATAGCTATGCCGAGTAGAGGAGCCCTGCGAATCGCCTGTGCTTACTGTACAGTATCAGAACCCGCTATCTATGTCCTCACGAGTGGCATACCCATTCAGCTGATGGCTTCAGAGAGGAAAAGAATCTTTGAGAGAAGGGATGAAGGAAACAGGGCCTGCAAAGCAAAGGAAGGAATGGAGCGCACGATGGTTAACAGGCAAGATATATGGACGGGACAACATAGAGGAAGGTGGACTGCACGGCTGGTGCCAAACATTCAGACGTGGATGGAAAGGAAACATAGAGAAGTGAACTTCTTCCTTACGCAGTTTTTTACAGGACATGGACTTTTTTATGCCTATTTGCATAAAACTGGGAAGGTATCTGCCCCAACATTGCCAGAACAAAGATGACGATGATGGGCTCCACACCTTCTTCAAATGCACCAAATGGGCGCATGAAAGAAACCAGCTGATGGCTTCAGAGAGGAAAAGAATCTTTGAGAGAAGGGATGAAGAAAACAGGGCTTGTATAGCAAAGGAAGAAAGAGAGCGCACGATGGCAAACTGGCAAGATATATGGACGGGAGAACATAGAGGAAGGTCGATTGCACGGCTGGTGCCAAACATTCAGACGTGGATGGAAAGGAAACATGGAGAAGTGAACTTCTTCTTTACGCAGTTTTTTACAGGACATGGACTTTTTTATGCCTATTTGCATAAAATTGGGAAGGTATCTGCCCCAACATTGCCAGAACAAAGATGACGATGATGTGCTCCACACCTTCTTCAAATGCACTAAATGGGTGCCTGAAAGAAACCAGCTGATGGCAGACCTGGAGTTAGCTCCCCAGAGTTCAACACCGGAGGATGTTGTCAGCAGGATGCTGGAAGGTGAAAGGATCTAGACTGCTGTGGCAGAGTACACAGAAAGCATCCTGACAAGGAAGATACTCTTAGAACAAGAAAGAGAAAGGAGGGAGCATCTGGTCCGCCCCCTCACCCAGAACTGATTAAATGCCCCAGGACTCAGCCCGAAGTAATGTATTGAAAGGTTCCGGGCTGAGTTCCAACATGGGAGAAATGGAGCTACGAGATCCAACTCCATCTATGGATCTTAATGATTTTTTCACCTGCCTGCCGAAAAAACCACAGTGAGAACTATCTATATAAGGTTACCTGTGATGATCTGATCACCGGTAGGTACCACTGAAGGACTGATGTAAGGTCGTGCTAGTTGGTTTCATTATAAAACCGGACAAAGCTGTGAAATAAGGCTTAGAGCTAGTGACGATTCGATACCTTCGATATTTATTGATATTGATATTTTGTTTCGATATTTCCGATATTTGTATCGATATTTTTCCCGCGATATCATCGAATATCGTAAGGAAAATACTGATATCGAAAGAAAAAAATTATCGGATGTGATGGTTATATTCCTTCATGACATCGTTACCTATCACTTCTTTTCGTTTCGATTTCGCATTCGCCATTTCTGTTTTGCATTAATGTATTATATTATGTATTTATACAACTTTTTACAAGTAAAATTTAAACTGGCATTATGTTAGTAGATGTCGATAAAACACGATGCAAAACATATATTCGATATCAGTGAAATCAATATTTTTCTTTCGATAATTTATCGTGATCACTGATATTGATTTAAGTAAAAAAAATAAAAATAATAAAATAAAATAAAAGATAAAAATCAATTGTTCGTAAGAGGAGGGAGTTTATAGGGCACCATCTAGACCGCAACTTTCACAAAAACCTGAAAATTTCATGGTGATCTATATTTTTTTCAATAAAATTTGTAATTTTTCGTTACAGGTTGCGTGCCTGCAGTTTATCAACATTATCGTTCATTACGTTAACGAAATCAATTACCGAGTACATCTGCAGTACGAATTTACGTAGCTGGGTTTGGATCTGGAGAAACTTAGTATACAGGAAAGCGGAGAAATTCAGGTGAGCAGGAAGAGATAAAATTCTCGTTGATGGATTAGAGCTGAGTCAGTATTTAGATTGGGGTTTCAGCGTTGATTGTGGAGATTCTAAATTTTTTGGTTTTTGGATCTCTGGGAATTACTGCTGAAACAGTTGCTAAGGTCAATTGATAATAAGCTCTTAAGAAGCTGCAGTCCTGCTGAAGGTTTATTTCCAATAATGAACCTTTGGAAGTTTCAAGGTATGTAGAATCAGAAAATCGAATGAAAAAAGTCCCGCCTGTCCGCCATACGCGGACCCCATCAACCGATTTTGATGAAATTTGGTATTGTTAAATTTTGGTTATTATCAGTCACATCAACTTAGAGAACATTTTCAAAACGCCCTAGCTCAAAAAATTCTTTCAATTCAAAATGCTTGCATACGAGTCTGCAACACTTCGGGACGTTTTCATGTGTGTTTTCTTATTGTATTTATTACTAGGAAATGGTTGAAACTAATAAACCAAAACAAAATGTCAACCACTACACAACAAGGTAGTGAAGTAAGGTTGTTAGTTCATGTACCCAAGCATCAAAATAACAATTGATTGTTCTCTACGCAACACAGTGAGTCTATTTTGTTTATTGGTCGCGTGAGCCAGTTTTCGTGACGATTTTTCAGTTTATGTGCCAAAGCAAAGACATGAAAATGACAAAAAAAAAAAAAAAAAAAAATGCAAAAACGAATTAAATATCAGTGGAATCAGTATTTTTCTTTCGATATTCTATCGATGTCTCCAATATTGATTAAAAAAAGATGCAAAAACATTTTCAATCTCAGTGAAATCAGTATTTTTCTTTCGATATTCTATCGATATCACTGATATTGATTTAAAAAAAAAATGCTAAAACATATTCGATATCAGTGACAATGTCACATCAATATTTTTCTTCCGATATTTTATCGATATCAATACTGCCTTCTGATATTATTTCGATGTTAAATATCGCATCGAAAGGTACATAGAATCATCGCTACTTAGAACTGCTGAGAATAGTGGTCAATGATGGCCAACATTCGGGGGAGGTCGGTAGATTCGATTATTCGAATCACATCGATAGTCTGCGACGTCACGATGCAACCACCGCGCGTGTTTACCGGGGGAGGTGATTCTCGAAGGTGAACGACCTTGAAGGACGCGGGCCCGCAGGACTCGGCGGTCGCGCGGGTTTTGCCTACGCGAAGAGGGCCACGGCCAAGGTCATCTCCCGCCGCGTCTTTCTGTAGGTGAACGGGAAACAGCCCACCAAAAGTTCGACCTGTGAATTTTAATGTGTTACTTTCTTCTCTTAATTCCGAAACGACTTCACTTTTCCACGTTTCAAATCAGCATTCTACCTACTTAATTGGGGCACCCCTATTTCCATCCCTTAACCCTCCAGCACTGAGGTCAAGTTCCTAATTGGACCAAAAAAATTGTTCATCGATTTCTTGGAAATTTTGGTCTTAATTTCATATTTAAACTTCCAATGGCTCATAAATAGTATACAAAAAAGTTCAGCTGTCCATTAAATTTAAAATTGTAATTTAAATTTAGTAGCACCAGTGACACCATGGGACTAGCCGTTTGGTTTTGGTGTCACCAATGGTAGGTACCATGACCACTGGTGTACTTATAAATTAGTACTATCCAATGTTTTTTTAAATTAATTTATTAGGTATGTCCCGTAGAAATGCGCCTTTCAACCACAAAAGAATTTAAATCACAGACGAATAGACTTTGTTTCACACTTTCGCAGCAATGTTTTCCAACTTTCTAAAATACGCTGCAAGTTATTACACAATGGTTTATTATTTTTCTGTATTGATCACTCGTCTGCAAAGCCACCAACCATCCAACATGAAGAAAAACATCGATCGCATTTCGGTCAGCTTTAATTTTAACGGAGATTAGGCCTGTTTTGCGATTCACACTCGTGTTTCTGATTTATCGTACGTCCAACCCTTAAATTCTCGTAGGGAGCGAACGGTTTGTCCTACAGAGCTTCGCGTGGTCTCAAAAAATTCTAAAAATTCTATAAAATCTTAAATTGAAGGAAAAACAATACCTTTGTATCAAAATTTTCTGGATTAGGGCGTTTTCAAAATCTCAAAATTCATTTTGGAACCCTTAGAACTAACCTACATCAACCAAAATCTTCGGGGTACAGCTAGACCCCAAATGGAGCCTACATACCAAATTTCAACAAAATCTGTCAATGCTAAGTAGGAAAAGTGCCGCGTACGGCGGAGGACGGAAAATTTTTTACTCGATTTTTGGATTCTACGTACTTTGAAACGTAAACCAACAAATTTTGAGGGGAATTGAAAATTGTTTTCTTGGTCGATTCATTCATTCATTCATTACTGAAAACAATAAACCAAAATTCAGCTGTCCATTAAATTTAAAATTGTAATTTAAATTTAGTACCGTGAACTGGGGTGATACTGATCAACAAGCTTTTTTTTATTTGCATGCGATTGCAGAACTCCACACAGTTCGAAATGGAAAGTTAGGTCGTGTTATGTGTTCGTAGCAATGTTTTCTCTGGGGGGATATCGTTCCCGCCCGAAAGTCTAGGTTACCATGGTAGCTGATAAGGAAATAAACAAATCTCAAAATCGGGCCCAGCAGACATTGTGATTATAACTTCTGTTGTGCCGGTGTCGGGTGTTGTGTGGTGAAGTTCTAGCGAAAAGATTTTGTTTCTACTAGAGCTAAGCATGAAATATCTGCAATTAGTTTGTTTTTTTTTCCGTGTTACTACGTTGGTTATCTGTTAAAAACAAAAACAACTCATTTTCAGGGGGTGATAGTGATCACGGCCGAAATGCCCCGAAACTATCAAAAAGTGATTGGTCCATCATTATTTTTGGCAACAAGTGCTTTAAAATAAGTTGTTTCTTGTCAGTTACCAAACATGTGCCACGAATGGTCTCAATATAATAATAAATACTGAAGAGGATATTACGAGTCTTGAATTTTGGCATTATTCTGATTTATATAAGTTAAGAGTTGGTTTTCATTAGTTTTTCAATTAAAATTGTTCTGAAATTCGTTGTTAGAGGGTTTTTTTTACCTCAGGGTACTAAAAAACAATTTTTAATTGTTTAAGTTCGATTTTTAATTGTTTTTAATATGTTTAAGTTCGATTTTAAATTAGTGATCACTATCACCCCCTATGTGGGGGGTGATACTGATCAATTTAATTATTTTTTTTAATGAGCTTAATTCAACAAAATTTCAAAGTTTGGTATAGGATACTGTTCGTAAGATGTGGGAGAATATAAACTATTTTTTTCAGATTGTTTTGAATTATTACACTGGTAGTTTTCGAAGAAAAACTGTAGAAATTGATCACTATCACCCCAGTCTACGGTACCAGTGACACCATGCGACTGGCCCGTCATTGGCCGTTTGGTTTTGGTGTCACCAATGGTACCATGACCAAAAGGGTGTACACATAAATTAGTACTATCTAATGTTTTTGTAAATTAATTTACAAAAAGTTTAGTCCCGTAAAAATGCGCCTTTCAACCACAAAAGAATTTCAATCACAGACAAATAGACTTTGTTTCACATTTTCGCAGCAATGTTTTCCAACTTTCTAAAAAATGAAACTACGACAAGGGTTCATTCAGAGAATAATAAATCAAAGGAAGAAATTTAAACTATAATTTGTTTTCATCTGTGTCTTCAACCAATGTACTGGGAGCAAACAAAATTTATCCTATATCAGTAATTTGATCAAACTTGTGTTGAGTTTTGATTGTCCCCTTGAAAATCTCATTGTGAGCGTTCCTTCTACAGGGTTATCAGATTTCGATGACATTTCTTCGGATTGTTCTCCAAACATTAATTTGATCATCATGCCTGTCACCTGATTGTTAGACTTTGGTTGCACTACGAGGGTAATTCGGGACTGACATTTTGATTATCCTTGTTGTATCGTCATTGAATGAACTACATTCATGAATATCTGTGGTAGGGCGCTACGTGCCACAACCACTTGGCCAATTTGTTATTGCTCCTTGTCAGGCCGTGTTGTTTGCCCAATGATTTTTTTCCCCACCTGAGTCCACCGGTAAGCGGAGGAATTCTCCGGACAAAGATGCTGCGAAAGAGGTGATGAAACTATGGAATAAGGAAACGGACAGAAGCGTGAGGAGATCCGAGGGGCAGCTGTTGACGTTCAAGAGGCTACCAGATCGTCCGTCACGTCTGCCGGCTTGAAGATGAAGACTCACCGCTTCCCAAGTCTACCTGTCAAGTCATTTCCTACTGATGGAGATTCAGACGGGGCTACTCAGTCCAACCATGATTCACTCTCGAAACTAGAATCTCAAACTGGACCTTCTAAGAACATTATTCACTACTTGAGGAATTATTTCCCAAACTTTCCGAGATAAGATTCATGGCGGACATTGACAGTCAATTTCGTCGCAAGATATTGTGAGGGTCGGCGAAAATTGCTTTCGAAACCGATTCAGCCACATAGGGTTTTTTGTGGTCGTAGTCCACAATATAAACACCTACTCTTCAATTTTCATCTCCAGGAATCCCAAATCGACCTTCATCGTGAAGGGAGAACCCAGACATCCTTGTTCTAACTGCATGGAGGGGGGGGGGGGATTTTAAATGCATAAAATTTATAATTTTCAAAAATTTTCATCACCAAAAAGTTGGCTTTTTCGGCACCTATAAATTGCATCAGAATTCTCCAATTTCTTAAATACCTAATTCTCAATTGAAGAGGGTATGATGCGAACATTGCTCCCGAAATCGGTTCAGCCACATAAAAGTTAGGAAAAGGGTTTTTTGTAGTCGTAGTCCACCTACTGTGTAAGCACCTACTGTTCTCTTCATGGGGAGGGTATTTTAAATGCGATAAATTTTATCATTTTCAAAAAAATTGTACACGAAAATGTTGGCTTCATTTGTATAAATTGCATCACGATTCTCCAATTCCTTAATTAATTCTCAATTGAAGGAGGTATGGTGCGAAAATTACTTTCGAAATCGGTTCAGCCCTTGAATTCACAGCAAATATGTTCTAAGTTTATGTTACGAAGGCGAGGATTGGGCCATGTGGATGGTCCCCTATAAATTATTCTATAAATTATCCCTAATTAGGGATTGTATTTTGAAGTCATGACATTGTATTTTCTAGGCGATTTCTTGTTGTTTTTCAAGTTGAAGTGCCCACCTGAACATTTATGGACTGCTCACTGATTATCCAAAATATTTAATTCAAAAATACACATATTTTGCCTCTGAGTACCAAAAAGATACCGCCAGCAATGTTTGACTCGTGGGAGAAGTGAAAATAAATTCTCCAAAATCAAAATGTTGACGTTTTTGACCTTCTTGAATTCTTTAACGAGTAGTTAATGTCAGTTCACCCGCCTGTAAGATTCCTCACATTCTTCTTACGAGCAAAACTGTATTTACGAAGTTTGTCGCGTTTCAACTAAATCGTTATGGATCCCACGGATTGGATTCCCTGTTTACACGGTTCTCTATCGAATTCATCATCGGTTTGATGGTTCGTAGCACATTACTTGCACACTCCATTCAATATTAAGGATTCATTGTACCCATCGCGCATGCGCAAACGTACCTTTATCAAGAGATCAATACCTACTTGAGTTACATAGCTAGCTCTTTTCAATTTTGTTTTTCTTCGACAAAACAAACCATTTGGTTTCAATATTTTAAAAAAATTCCAATTCTTTTCAAAAAACCTTAAATTTGAATTTTTGAAGTCTTTGATTTTAATACATTTTTGGTTACCTTTGCAGCTAGAAATTACGCCCACTTTAGCCAAATTGGCCAAATTTCGAAAATGCTCAATATAAACAAAAACGCTGCAAATTATTACACAACGGTTTATTATTTTTATATAGATCACTCGTCTACAAAATCACCAACCATCCAATATGAAGAGAAAAAAAAAAAAAAAAATCAAAATTACCAACCATTGAACGCATTTCGGTCAGCTCTAATTTGAACGGAGATTAGGCCTCTTTTGCGATTCACACTCGTGTTTGGATTTATATATATATATATTTCAATATAAACCCTTAAATTTTCGTAGGGAGCGAACGGTTTGTCCTCCGCGTGGTCTCAAAAAATTCTAAAAATTCTATAGAATCTTAATCTGAAGGAAAAACAATACCTTTATATCAAAATTTTTTGAGTTAGGGCGTTTTCAAAATTTCAAAATTGATTTTGGAACCCTTAGGAGTGACCTACATCAACCAAAAGGTTCGGGGCACAACTAGACCTCAAATGGAGCCTACGTACCAAATTTCATCAAAATCGGTCAATGCTAAGTGGCAAAAGTGCCGCGTACGGCGGACGGACGGCCTAATTTTTATTCGATTTTTGGATTCTACGTACCTTGAAACGTAAACCATCAAATTTTGAGGGGGTGTTAAATTTTTTTTTCTTGGTCGATTCCAAAGGTTCATTATTGAAAATAATAAACCAAAAGGGGTGACAAAGAGCTCAAACTTCTGAACTAATTGAAACAATAGCCAAAACTTCTTCGTGAATATTGTTGAGAAGTTTGCATAATTATATTAGGTACAAGAATGATTAGTTGAATCGCTGAGTGTAGAAACGGGACAAGTCCCTGAAACCTAATTTTACAGGAGACGTAAAAACTACCTACACACAGAAGAAATGAATTTAAAAATCTGGTGAATTTTCCACAGGACTCCCTCGAGGATATCCCTCGAGAGTCCTGTGGAAAATTTACCAGATTTTTAAATTCATTTCTTCTGTGTGTAGGTAGTTTTTACGTCTCCTGTAAAATTAGGTTTCAGGGACTTGTCCCGTTTCTACACTCAGCGATTCAGTTTGTTCCTTTGTTCCATGAGAAATAAACTAAGGGTATTTACCTCCCTATCATTTATGATCGTCACCAAATCCCTTGACGTTCCACCTGTGATGACCGTAACTCACTAAAGATTATAGTATTTTTAAATTCGACCAGAAATGATTATTAATTTCCTTATTAACGTGTCATTTTGTTAGTACAATTTTCCTCAAGAGGATCAATTGGCGATTTTGAATTTGAACAATCAACACCAATAATTACCCAGGTGCCTAATTAAAATAGGTAAGAAAACAGGGGCAAATTGGCATGGCAGCTACCTGGGTAGGATGTGAACAAAAAGTCCTGTGGAAAGGTATTTCTTCAATCAATCAGAAAAAAAACTTTGTCCATTACTAATACTACAGTTTTATCAAATAAAAATCCCTGACGTTTCGTCCCTTCGATTCCTTTGAGTAGTCTTGAAAGCGAGTGAGTGCGCGCTCTGTGAACCAAACACTGAACTATCTTCGGCACCTTTTTAGGGTCGCTTGGTTCTCGAGTCATCGGTTTAGGTGTTTAATGGGGGTATATCTAACTGTCTTGCTATCAACAATGGTGGGGAGGTCTGATAAGCCCAGGTGAATGCATCAATTAAAAGCCTATAAAAACACCTTCACACCTCGAGCTTGGATACGACCTTCCTTTTTTCGTGAATTTTTGGACACTTCTTATAGTTTTTATTATAAATCCTGCAAATTATTACACAAAGATTTATTTTTTGCGTGACGTCATAAACATTCGAAACTTTGAAAAATCAAACAAAAAGTTCAACTCATCCAAAAAGAGAACGACTGGTGTCAAAATTCTCAGAATGAGGTCTACTTTCGACTAAAAATTTATAAAAAGGGCTCGTATTAGAACCCATATAGGTACCAAATTTCACCATATTCGGTCCATGGTAGGGACAGCACATTACCACCGATATATCGGAGTATCGATACTTTTTTGGTAGGTATCGATACCGATATTTGTATCGATACTTTTGATAGGAAAACTCATACCGATATATTGGTATCGATACTTAAGCCTATAATATCGGAGGTATCGATACTTTCTTGACGATATTATCGATATTTTTGCCAATGTAAAATTGTAAAAAAAAATTCCAAATATTAAGTACTCAGAAAAATACCATACTTTATCAGCCACAGAATAGTATCAATCGAAACGATATACCGCTTTTGTAATCCTTCATCGATATTCCAAAACTTTCTACAGGTTATCTCCCTGTAACCGCCCATTTTTTGCGGTTTTCATTTCTCTGGATTTCTTGAACAGTTTGAGTTCCTTGTGATCATCGTTTTACTTTCTGGTTCACAACAATTTTTATGATTTAATATTTCAAATTCAAGTAAAAATGTACTTCACGCCAAATTTGTGTTTTTATGACTCGATAATAAATATTATTAATTTGCAATGTAACTGATTTATTTCTTGATCCTTTCCATTTGTCGTAGATAACAAAATAATTTCATTGAACTGAGAATTCTTGGGAATAAGAATAGGAATAAATATAAAACGAAATGATCGTTCATTATTATTAAATTTTAAATGATTGACTTTTATAACATTTTAAATGACCACTGACATAAACTAAATTTTAAATTATATACTTTTATTAATATATTATTAATGTTAAGTTTTTATTTGGTTTGCGAAATCATTCGTGGGTTAAATTGAAATATCGATAGTATCGATACTTTGAGCCGATATTATCGAAGTATCGATATCTAATAATATCGGTATCCAAAAGATATCGGGTATCGATTCTTCCTGAGAAATATCGTATAGAAAGAAGTATCGATACTTTGGAGTGTCGTGCCGTCCCTAGTCCATGGGAATTAGGAAAGTGCCGTGGACGGCCAAATTTTTATTCGATTTTTGGATTCTAAGTACTTACCTTGAAACGTTAACCAACTAATTTGACGGGGGGGGGGGGGTTTAAATTGTTTTTTTCTTGATCTATTCCAAAGGTACCCTCCAAAGGTGCCCTCTTTAGACATAGAAAGGCAAGAAATGTTCAACAAATTATCAACCGTTGTACAATTACCTGTTAATTATGAAAACTTATTGTCAACGAGGAATATTAATGTATATAGGATGATGTATGACTACATACAAGCATGTAATGTAAATATACAGGGTGTCTACCATTTGGATGGACCAAACTTCAAGGATCGATTCTACAACTCATTTGCAACAAAAAATGTCTCTGAGCAATTTTTTCTTAACCCACTCAAAATTCTTTTTTTTCCACTTTAAAGTTTTTATTCGTATTTTCGACCTTGCAGCACTAAAATGGTCATAACTCCCTTATTTCTCATGCTACTTCAAATCTGAGTACACCGTTGGACAGAGCGTTGAATTTCCTATCCATTTAGTGGAAAACCCAATTTCTTAAAACCATTTGTAAAAATAAAAAAATAAATCCAAGTCAACATTTATAATTTTTTTCGAAAATCGCCATTTTTCATGCTAACGATTCCCCTGTAAAAATTACCGCTATCGTGGTGCACTCAACGGGAAAAACTACCCCAAGATCTCACCTTTCCAACGGTATGTCAGTTTCAAGGTTTAAAAGGAAAGTTTCTTTGAAAAAATTTAGTTTTATGCGAAAAAACGTGCTTCTTTAGGCATATTCAGCTAGAGAGTCGACCAAGTATTATTTCTACTCGTATTTTACGTTTTGGACCTTCCTGAACAATTTTGGTGCCGTGTCTGTCCATATGCCAGTCGGTCTGTCTATCTGAAAGTCCTTGTAGGTGGCAAAAGCAACACGAAGCTACTGTCCGATTTCGATGTAATTTTCGGCGATGTTCTCCATGTAAATCAAAGTCAAAGCATTAAACTTTCAAAATCAAATTCAAAAATTTTGATTTTTTTAGAAATTACCATTTTTAAGGTTTATTGTTAACCTGGAATAAGTTGTGCTACCGCGGGTGGTGTAATTTTCGGCGATGTTCTCCATGTAAATCAAAGTCAATCATTGAATTTTCAAAATCAAATTCAAAAATTTTAATTTTTTTAAAATGGAATTACCATTTTTTGGTTTATTATTTTCAATAACAAGCCTTTGGAATCGAGCAAGAAAAAAAAGTTAACCCCTCTCTCAAAATTGTTTTGTAGTTTGCCCGTAATAAGTAGCGCTATCGCGGGGCCACTCAATGGCCAAAACTACCCCGGGATCACATCTTTTCTACTTTAACACGTTCAGACCGGCTGCTTCCACCCTGGATCCACGCGAAACCTTCCCCTGGTACGGCTGCTTCCACGGTGGATCCATGAACTCATGATTCGGTGGATCTATGAACATTTTTCGAAACGCTCTGGATAGTTCATTCCACCCCCCCCCCCCCCCCCCAACAGGGCTCTATGTGGTCTCAATCGCTTCGGAATGAACCCACCTTACCGTGCCAACCTTTCGGTTTCGGATATCAGTGCATGTTATCACGCAAAAATGCCGGCTTCTCATCAGTGCGACTGTTTTGCTGTGAAGTTCCAAAATTTTCCTAGGTCCTGGGGACAATCTGGGTTTTGAGCCCCGGTCTGAAGGTGTTAAGAATCAGTCTTTCGTTTAATTAGAATAAATATCATGAGATTGACTTTTTGTAGCAAAAGAATAACTTGAAGAGCTTCATTGACAATAATACTTTTTTTTAACAATTATTGACTTTCCACTCCGATAATGAGTGTCCTTCATTGTACCTACCAACACTTTCTACCAACGTTACAATGACAATTTTTTTCTGCTAATTGTTCTTTAATTTTATTTTAATTCCATTTTTAAAATCAAAATGAACGGTTTTTCCGTTGAGTGACCCGCGGTAGCACAACTTATTCCAGGTTAACAATAAACCTAAAAAATGGTAATTTCTAAAAAAATTAAAATTTTTGAATTTGATTTTGAAAGTTTAATGCTTTGACTTTGATTTACATGGAGAACATCGCCGAAAATTACATCGAAATCGGACAGTAGCTTCGTGTTGCTTTTGCCACCTACAAGGACTTTCAGACAGACATTCCGACTGGCATATGGACAGACACGGTACCAAAATTGTTCAGGGGTCTAAAACGTAAAATACGAGTAGAAATGTAATTTGGTGGATTTTTTATTGCAATCCTTGAAAAATGAAGGCAATAATACTTGGTCGACTCTCTAGCGGAATATGCCTAAAAAAGCACGTTTTTTCGCATAAATCTAATTTTTTTCAAAGAAACTTTCCTTTTAAACCTTGAAACTGACATACCGTTGGAAAGGTGAGATCTTGGGGTAGTTTTTCCCGTTGAGTGCACCATGATAGCGGTATTTTTTACGGGGGAATCGTTAGCCTGAAAAATGGCGATTTTCGAAAAAAATTATAAATGTTGACTTTGATTTATTTTTTTACTTTTACAAATGGTTTTAAGAAACTGGGTTTCCCACTAAATGGATAGGAAATTTAACGCTCTGCCCAACGGTGTACTCAGATTTGAAGTAGCATGAGAAATAAGGAAGTTATGACCATTTTAGTGCTGCAAGGTCGAAAATACGAATAAAAACTTTAAAGTGGGAAAAAAAAGAATTTTGAGTGGGTTAAGAAAAAATTGCTAGGAGACATTTTTTGTTGCAAATGAGTTGTAGAATCGATCCTTGAAGTTTGGTCCATCCAAATGGTAGACACCCTGTATAGTAAGCAACTAGGATTTATTTTTTATTATACCCTATGGCTGTATAGCTCATGCTAATGCCAATAATAAAAAAATAATAAAAAAAGGTACATTATTGAAATTAATAAACCAAAACGAGCAAGTCATGAAAAAAGGGGATGAGGAGATTTTTAAAATTAGATGGTTGCAGTTAACAGTGAAAGGAATATTTGAATCCCACTCGCTCTGAGAAGTCAAATGGAGAATCAACTATTGCCAAGGTTGACAAAGAGGAAGGAGGGCAAAACAGGGTAATGAGAGAATGAGCTAGAATTCAATGGGAAATCTTAAAGCAGGTAATGACTCCTTCCTCAAATATATCGTTAAACGTCTCGTATAGACGACTCGTATAAATATACCCGGTACCTATCTATATAGGTCGATTTTGGACGAAACTATTAGCCGGTAAAACTACACCTCGGATATCGGAAACTTAATAGTTTTTCAACGATCCATTTTTCTATGCGGTTGGCTCCGAGAGATACGTGTTCTTCGACCTCATTCCTCGGCGTAATTAAATTCCAATTAGCGCGATTTATGCCACCCGTTTCATCAGTTCTGGTGAAAAAAAAGTCGGTGGAAAAACCGAAGATTGAAGTAGGTTGGTAAAGAAAACAATGATTTCAGTAGATAACAAAAGAGGCCACTCATAAAATTGAGCTAGATTTGAAAAGAAGAATTAATTGGCGAAGAAGCTTAATTCAATATTATTGGGTAGCTAGCTGAAAAGCCGAAAACAAATCTTAGATATGTGAAAATAAAACCGTAATAGGTACCGTGACAACAATGTCAACAAAACCCCTTAAGGCACAGATCCACCAATCATGTTTCAGACACCCACCAATATTGAGTCAGTAACACGCGCTAGAAACTCTAATTCTAATTCCTCTCTTGCTAAACATCCATTTCTTCAATACGTCATACCGTTTTAAACACAAAACGTCATCCGATTCCGATCGAACGGGTTTTTGTTGCCCATCCAGAGGTGAAAGGGGCCACGTTTATTACTGTTTGCAACGAGTGACACATCTTTTGATGATCTCGGGTCCATCATTCATCGGTCACAGTTATCCTATTCAACGCAGTAACAGTCCGCTAATGATCACAACTCGCCAGCTGGAAGACTAATGAACTGCGGACGTAACTGAACAAGGGTCGCGTTACCTACTAAACATTAACGAGCTTAGATGGTATTAAATGAATATGGTAATTATTGTTCGATTTTGACAATTTCGGCGGTAATATTTCAGTTTTCCAATTCTCTAGGGCCGTGCACTAATGAATTTCTAAAATCCTTTAAAATTTCCAATGCGAGTAATACTTTTTACATTTTTGCGCCTTCAATTTCGCTAAATACTAAAAACGAAGGGCGACCGACTGAGACCTCCTTAATAGTAAGATTTGTGACCTGATTAAAAGATAAATCCACAATTAATTCCATCCCCCCCAGGCAGATTTAAAAGAGATTCCAAATGATTAATGATGATATAAAGAAATGCAATATTATCTTGAATTTAACTGCCAAGTTTTTTAAAGGTTACTCAATTTTTTAGAGGGTTACCTTGTCGCATATAATGCATTAAACGCATATTTTTAAAAAAAAAACGTATTGTATGTTTTTCATATCAATTGTTACCTATTTACCTAATTTGCATTTTGATTTTAAATATGAAATTTATCAAAAAATTTGATTATATTATTATATTGCTTGACTTGAAATTCTAGTGCATATTTGTTTCATTACAACTGAATAATATAAGATTTTAAGCACAAATGAATCCGCTCTGGACCATGACAGGTCTGTGACAAGATTGATTGTATCATAATTGATCGTGTTATAGTAGGCCTGTGCATGATAAGTCTGTGTCAAGGTTTATTTGTGTCAAAAATGATCGTGTTACAGTAGGCATGTGTCATGACAGAATTGTGTCAAAATTGATCGTGTTACAGTAGGCATGTGTCATGACAGAATTGTTTCAAAATTGATCGTGTTACAGTAGGCATGTGTCATGACAGAATTGTGTCAAAATTTATCGTGTTATAGTAGGCATTTGTCATGACAGAATTGTGTCAAAATTGATCGTGTTATAGTAGGCATCTGTCACCACAGGCTTGTATCATAATTGATCGTGTTATAGTAGGCCTGTGTCATGAAAAGATTGTGTCTAAATTGATCCTGTTATAGTAGGCATGTGTCATGACAGATTTACATCAAAATTGATTGTGTTATAGTAGGCCTGTGGCGTAATAAGTCTATGTCAAGGTTTATTTGTGTCAAAAATGATCGTGTTACAGTAGGCATTTGTCATGACAGGTGTGTGACAAGATTGATTGTATCATAATTGGTCGTGTTATAGTAAGCATTTGTCATGACAGAATTGTGTCAAAATTTATCGTGTTATAGTAGGCATTTGTCATCACAGAATTGTGTCAAAATTGATCGTGTTATAGTAGGCATGTGTCATGACAGATTTACATCAAAATTGATTGTGTTATAGTAGGCCTGTGGCATAATAAGTCTGTGTCAAGGTTTATTTGTGACAAAAATGATCGTGTTACAGTAGGCATTTGTCATGACAGGTGTGTGACAAGATTGATTGTATCATAATTGGTCGTGTTATAGTAAGCATTTGTCATGACAGAATTGTGTCAAAATTTATCGTGTTATAGTAGGCATGTGTCATGACAGAATTGTGTCAAAATTTATCTTGTTATAGTAGGCATTTGTCATGACAGAATTGTGTCAAAATTTATCGTGTTACAGTAGGCATTTGTCATGACAGAATTGTGTCAAAATTGATCGTGTTATAGTAGGCATGTGTCATGACAGATTTACATCAAAATTGATTGTGTTATAGTAGGCCTGTGGCATAATAAGTCTGTGTCAAGGTTTATTTGTGTCAAAAATGATCGTGTTACAGTAGGCATTTGTCATGACAGGTGTGTGACAAGATTGATTGTATCATAATTGGTCGTGTTATAGTAAGCATTTGTCATGACAGAATTGTGTCAAAATTTATCGTGTTATAGTAGGCATGTGTCATGACAGAATTGTGTCAAAATTTATCGTGTTATAGTAGGCATTTGTCATGACAGAATTGTGTCAAAATTTATCGTGTTACAGTAGGCATTTGTCATGACAGAATTGTGTCAAAATTGTACGTGTTATAGTAGGCATGTGTCATGACAGATTTACATCAAAATTGATTGTGTTATAGTAGGCCTGTGGCATAATAAGTCTGTGTCAAGGTTTATTTGTGTCAAAAATGATCGTGTTACAGTAGGCATTTGTCATGACAGGTGTGTGACAAGATTGATTGTATCATAATTGGTCGTGTTATAGTAAGCATTTGTCATGACAGAATTGTGTCAAAATTTATCGTGTTATAGTAGGCATGTGTCATGACAGAATTGTGTCAAAATTTATCGTGTTATAGTAGGCATTTGTCATGACAGAATTGTGTCAAAATTGATCGTGTTATAGTAGGCATCTGTCACCACAGGCTTGTATCATAATTGATCGTGTTATAGTAGGCCTGTGTCATGAAAAGTTTGTGTCTAAATTGATCCTGTTATAGTAGGCATGTGTCATGACAGATTTACATCAAAATTGATTGTGTTATAGTAGGCCTGTGGCGTAATAAGTCTATGTCAAGGTTTATTTGTGTCAAAAATGATCGTGTTACAGTAGGCATTTGTCATGACAGGTGTGTGACAAGATTGATTCTATCATAATTGGTCGTGTTATAGTAGGCATGTGTCATGACAGAATTGTGTCAAAATTGATCGTGTTATAGTAGGCATTTGTCATGACAGAATTGTGTCAAAATTGATCGTGTTATAGTAGGCATGTGTCATGATAGAATTGTGTCAAAATTGGTCGTGTTATAGTAAGCATTTGTCATGACAGAATTGTGTCAAAATTGATCGTGTTATAGTAGGCATTTGTCATGACAGAATTGTGTCAAAATTGATCGTGTTATAGTAGGCATCTGTCATCACAGGCTTGTATCATAATTGATCGTGTTATAGTAGGCATCTGTCACCACAGGCTTGTATCATAATTGATCGTGTTATAGTAGGCATGTGTCATGACAGATTTACATCAAAATTGATTGTGTTATAGTAGGCCTGTGGCATAATAAGTCTGTGTCAAGGTTTATTTGTGTCAAAAATGATCGTGTTACAGTAGGCATTTGTCATGACAGGTGTGTGACAAGATTGATTGTATCATAATTGGTCGTGTTATAGTAAGCATTTGTCATGACAGGTCTGTGTCGTAATTGATGGTGTTATAGTAGGAAAGTGTCATGAAAAGTTTCTGTCTAAATTGATCGTGTTATATTAGGCATGTGTCATCACAGGCCTGTATCAAAATTGATGGTGTTATGGTGGGCATGTGTCATGACAGGTCTGTGTCGTAATTGATGGTGTTATAGTAGGCATGTGTCATGAAAAGTTTGTGTCATAACTAATCGTGTTATATTAGGCATCTGTCATCACAGGCCTGTATCAAAACTGATCGTGTTATAGTAGGCATGTGTCATGACAGGTTTGTGTCATAATTGATCGTGTTATAGTAGGCATGTGTCATGATAGGTCTGTGTCGTAATTGATCGTGTTATAGTAGGCCTGTGTCATGAAAAGTTTGTGTCTAAATTGATCGTGTTATAGTAGGCATGTGTCATGAAAAGTTTGTGTCAAAATAAATCGTGTTATATTAGGCATCTGTCATCACAGGCCTGTATTAAAATTGATCTTGTTATAGTGGGCATGTGTCCTGACAGGTTTGTGTCAAAATTGATCGTGTTATATTGGGCATCTGTCATGACAGGTTTGTGTCATAATTGATCGTGTTATAGTAGGCATGTGTCATGACAGGTCTGTGTCTTAATGTATCGTGTTATAGTAGGCCTGTGGCGTAATAAGCCTGTTGCTTGATTGGTTGTATCGTAATTGATCTTGTCATAGTAGGCCTGTGCCATGAAAATTCTGTACCAAGGTGGCCTCGTCATAATTGATCGTGTTACAGTTGACCGTTGTCATGACAGGTCTGTGTCATCAATCATGACAGATTGGCGTCATCAATGAATAGATCATCGATCGCAATACGTTGTCCCCATTCAGTTAATAGTGAACTCATTGTCCTTCCTTGCAATAATTATTTAATGATGGATCGAATGAGACCATTCCAATATCTTTGATGAAAAATGCCTGCCAAATAATAAAAATTCGAAGAATTTATGTAATGAATCCCCTTGAAGCATTTAGTCGAGTAACGATTCTACCTAAACTGGAATCACTTGATTCAGCACGTACAATACTATCCCCTTCTCCCTTAAAACACAAGAATCATCATCATTGTCATTCTTACGTTCAAACTAATCAACCACATTTCCAACGATGAATGATCCTTTCGTTTTTCCTCCCAGTGAATTATTGAACTGAAGTTACGAATAGTATCATGTAGACTCTCTATTGGATGGAAACCATTAAAATCCAAATTACGATGGGTAAGCGACGGAATTCAGTAGTCCGTAATACCAGGTAAGGAGATGATAAACTTATTAATGACTCATAAAAACGACGTGCAACTAGGAATAAACCACTATGATCTACACCAACGGTTCTAGACACCTTCCTATCACCAGTAGAGAATTTTCTTGAATGCTTGTACTCTTCAAAATCGTACGTAAAATAGAGAGCTTTCTATGGAGGTGTCATATGGAGAGAAGAAAAAAAAGCGAGTATGAACGAAATGACGTCATAGGCGAAGTTTTCTCTCTTCCTCAGGAGGGAATCCAGGGAGAGGGAAATCTATGACGTCATTCCGATTCTATACTGTTTTTAATCTGGATGATGACAGCCAAACTGCTTTAATCTAGAAGCTGACATTCGGGGTAATAATGTATTGGAGGGCGATGAATCCGATTTTGAGGTCGAAAACATCAAATTCCAACTCACAATTTTATAAAAACATCCTTTCATCAGTAACATTTCGAGTGACAAATGTTATAGTGAAGTCAATGAATTGCGTAATTACACCTTGAAAAGGTGGAGTTGACCGATGAAAATTCGCGCGCCCACTATAGGGCACTATGGCGCACCGCGCCTTAATAGGTCACTTTCCCACAGAGAGCTGCTGCATTTACGCTGTGAGACCGATTTCCTAGGAATTCAACATAATCAGTACAAAAAACGCAAATAATACCAATTTTGATTTTCATGTCAAAACCAAAACACTAAAATGAGTTTGTCCTGACTTTTTGTTTTTTATGTACATTTCGTATCCAAAAATTAAATATTTCGTGACTTAATAATTGACTTGAAATAGAAGCTTCTCATCCTCAACCATAAATTGGCATAATTCCCACAATAACTAAACGATATAAATTATTCAAATTGTCCAAAGCAATTCACCATAATTCGCTCACATTGCTAACTTTCATGAATGATATTTTATCCTGTAAATTAGGCGAGTTTCATTTAAAGAGATTCTGCTAATATCTACCTGGTTATGAACTGAAAATTTTAATTTTAAATATGCAGCAAAACAACGAAAAAAGGACTTAGTTTGAGAAAAATTGACATTTCCATCTGGAAAAATCGAATTAGGTAAAATAAAATTTTAACAACTAAGATTTTGGAATTTTTCAAATTTTATGAATTTGAGTTCAATTTTGAGTTCAAGAGCAGTTTTAAAAAATCAGATATTTCGCTTCGAAAATGAGTTTAATCTAAAGACGTTATTTTTGACAATTTAATATTCAAAAGTCAAGAACATCGTCCTATAATTTCAACAGGGTCAAAATTGAAAGATTATACAGGGACAAAATATATCAATTATAAAATAATTCAAAAAATGGCTGAAATTCGGTTGATACTTTTTTGTAAATTCGCTCTACCACTGAGGCTGGCTTCTATCTATCACTGAGGCTGGCTTCGCTCTATCACTGAGGCTGGCTTCTATCTATCACTGAGGCTGGCTTCTATCTATCACTGAGGCTGGCTTCGCTCAAACACAAATGGGGGCCTTTTCGAGATTTTCGTAAGAAATGAAGGTTATAAATTTCACGAGTGTAATTCGAATTGTCAACTTATTTCTTCTCAAATTACATCAAATTGCAATTCTTAATTATTTTCCAATCATTTTCACACCAACTAATTTCAACTAAAAGTGATATTTTTGGTCAAATTTATTGTCAAACATATCAAGAGGTAGTTCTTTTAAGTTAATAATCCCCAATATTTATGAAGCAATTGTTTGAAAAAAAAATAAAAAATAAAAAATAAAATCAAAATAATTGTTATCTGGGGTTTTATAAAGTACCCACGGCACACCTTCACTTCAACCTCGAGTTTTTATCCAAATTTTGAATATGATTGTTTTATAACAATAATCATAACATTTTCAGTAAATTACTATAAATTGTTTTGAGAAATTTTGAGGTCAATATTGAAGAAAAAAATAGTAAATTCCAAATTTAAATTGACGACAGGATGACTGATGTATTTTCAATGTTTATTCCAAGCTGTTTCTTACTCAGCTGTTTCAAATACGAATATTTCAACTTTACATCGCGGGTCTCCTGGAGGTCAAAGAAGTTTCCTTCAGCTGCCGAAGAAATCTAAAAGTGCCAAGTTTTAAGAAAAACCTCTTTTTTCCAAAGTTCGAAGTACCGAAATCCAAAAACTTCAACCGAATGATTTTCAGCGAACCTTCAGTGCAAAATTTGCGCAGTAAATCATACAGGGTTCGATTGTTGGGGGTGTTCCCATCAAGTATCATAACAATTTTGTTTTGAACCCTTGTTTTTCCATTTTTTCAATTTTAAGATTTTGTTTCGTGTTTTTGACTTTTGTTTTTTAATAAAACTGCCAAAACTCAAAATAAGTATATAAAATTTTATAATTTTTTTTCATTCATCAAAAAGTTAAAATTTGAGGATATTATTGGAACGAGTATTAAATTTTTAAGAGTAAAAACAAAATCTTTTGAAATTAGGTAAACCAATTTTTGAAAAAAATTGAGTCAAAAAAAGTTTTAATTTTTTGAAATTTGACTTTTTTTAATCGAAATTTTGTTTATAAATCTCTGCCCATTTCAATGGAAGCATAAAAAACCCAATTGTCAGCCTTCCAACGGTCTATCATTTTTTAGGTTGACTATGAAATTTGAGAAGGGAAATGGTGTTTTGGCCAAAAATGAGTGATTTCAGAGTTTTGAGTGGCCGAAAATTTGGATGTTTTCTGCGGATAATCGTTTTGTTCTATTATTAAGCAATTCCAATAGTACTAAATCCACTTTGTAATTTGACTGTCGTGAATATTCAAAGTCCTACTGGACCTGTCCACCACCTTTGCCCCTTAACCTTCATCAAGACCATACAGATCAGATGAGGATGTAATACGTGTCATCTCGCCCCAAGATCCAAGATAAATCGACAACCAAAATTTTATCTGGAAAAATGGTAATTTTCACCGAAAAACAAGAATTATGGGCTACATATCGTGAAAATTGAGCTCAATCAAAAACCTGACGGATTGAAAGAGCGAGGTTTTGCTAAAAACAACCTAATTTTCGTCCGCCATTTCGAAAAATTTCAGTCAAATTAAAAAATGGATACCATGTTGTGTGATTTAGCGTAAAAAATAATTGGTAAAACATGTGCCACACTTGAGGTTCCCCAAAACCTAATTTTGGTGCACTTTTGAGCGATTCTGGGCTTGGCCCTAATAGGACCATGGTGTCACTAGTGTCACCGAAAGCATCCCAGGAACTCCACAGCTGCCCCAAGGTGTCACCGGAGTAACCAAAATTGAATTGCAATTTTAAATATAATGGATAGCAGACTTTTTTGTGAGTTATTGGAGTAATGACAAAAATGTCCAAAGAAATAAATGACACAATTTTCAAAATTTTGTAATACCAATCAATTTTTGATTTAATAGGTAACTTAGAAAAATTGTTTAAAAAAATTCAGCTCTGTCCATTAATGTTTAAATGTTAATCTGGTGACACTTTGGGACAGCTGTGGAGTTCCTGAGATGTTTTCGGTGACAAGATGACACCAAGGTCCTATAAGGGGTCAATCGAAAAATCGAATGAAGGCACACAAATTCATGAAATTTCTCCCAAAATCCCATGGACATTTTTGAAAAAAAAAAAACACTTAACCGTAATTGAACCATGGTGTCACTCGTGTCACCGGAAACATTTCAGGAACTCCACAGCTGTCCCAAGATGCCACCTTTCAGGGTTACGGGGAGAGAGGGCCCTAAGGCCCTATGTAACCCTGATTATGTAAATAAAAACTTCTATCAATCAATCACCAGAGTAACTAAAATTAAATTGCAATTTTAATTTGATGGATAGCAGAATTTTTGTGAGCTATTGGAAGAATCAAAATAGCGTTGTGACCAAAATTTCCAAAGAAATCGATGACACAATTTTCAAAATTTTGTCATACTAATCAATTTTTGATTTAGTAGGTAACTTACAAAAAAATTGTTAAAAAAATTCAGCTCTCTCCATTAATTTTTGAATGTTAATTTAAATCTTGTTAAACTGGTGACACTTTGGGGCAGCTGTGGAGTTCCTGAGATGTTTTAGGTGACACTGATGACACAAGGTTCATTTAGGGTTAATAAAAAAATCAAGTGAAGGCAAACAAATTCATAATATTTCTCCTGGAATCCCATGGAATTTTATGAAAAAAAATTTAAAAAAAACTTAACCGTAATTGAACTATGGTGTCACTAGTGTCACCGAAAACATCTTATGAACTCCACAGCTCTACCAAAGTGATACCGGAGTAACCAAAATTAAATTGCAATTTTAAATTTGATGGATAGCAGAATTTTTTGTGAGCTATTGGAAGTCTCAAAATAGCGTTGTGACCAAAATTTCCAAAGAAATCGATGGCACAATTTTCAAAATTTTGTCATACCAATCATTTTTTGATTTAATAAGTAACTTACAAAAAATTGTTTAAAAAATTCCGCTCTGTCCATTAATTTTTAAATTTCAATCTAAATCTTGTTAAACTGGCGACACTTTGGGGCAGCATTGGAGTTTCTGAGATATAGTTTGGTGACACTAAAGACACCATGGTCCTATTAGGGTCAATAAAAAATTCAATTGAAGGCACACAAATTCATAAAATTTTATCTATTCCATGGACTTAAAAAAAAATTAATTTTTTCTCACTAAAATCCGTGTTGTAACACCCTAATACTTGTATTTTCAAAATTTCCAATGCTTAGAAAAAATTGTCAATAATTATTTCTAAATGAATTTCGTTGCAGAAAACCTTAAAAAATTTGCATTTTACTAGTTTCGTCTGAAAATTCGTTTTTTAAAACTCCCAAAATTGAGAATTTTCAACTGCTCTTAAAATCTTACCCAACAAATTTCGCAAAATTAACTATTACAAAAATCATGCGATTTTGCAATCATTTAATTTAATTTTTCGGTCATAACTAATGGCTTTATAACAGTCATGTTTTGAATGAATAAAAGTCAGTAAATGTTATTGTTCTACTTATTAAAATTCATCATTGTGGTTTTTTATTGAAATTTTGATAAATTCTCATCAAATTTGGCTTAAGTGTTGTTTGTAAGCTGGTACTTTTTTGTACTTGGTGAGTCAATCAAACGGCTTTTTAAAGTTTTGACAGTGAAAATCAAAAATTGATAAAACTTACGTTTTTAGATGATTTTGTAAGTTGAGTCGGCTGTGGCGAGTTCTTCCTGGTAGTCGCACTTTGGGTACGAAATTTCACACAAAAATGTCACTTGTCACTTTGGGTGGTGTTTTTTTCTTGGTCTTCAAAAATCGTTGGTGCGATCGTGTGGTTTTTGGGCACCAAAAAATTACCAAAATGTTTTGGAGGCATCCAAGTATTGGTGGGGTGGTACTTACGAGGATGGGATGAGAAGGTTTTTCGGCGGGGTGAGTTCGCGCAGTGGCCTCCGGGCGGGGGCCTTCGGGTCGTATATACGCGAAATGAAGGCCGGAGTGGGGCGGGCGGGCGGAGGAGCGAGGGGCGCCGGCGTCCCGGGAGCGGTTGCCATGGCGACTCGCCCGGTTCGCGTCGAGGAGGCCCGCCCGCCGGATTTTCAGGGGTGACATCAACGGTCGGCCACGACCTTCCGCCTCCGGTTGGGCGGAATTCGCCGGGGTGGCCCAGTTACCCGCGGTGGCCCTCGAGGTGGCCCGTACGCGACGTCGTTCAACTCAAGCTTATGAGGATTTCGAGGTTGGAGCTTAGGTCCTGATTTTTCCCGGACATGTCCAAATTTAGAGGTGACTATAAGAGTCTTGGTAAATAATCAAAAAAGTTCATTCAAACAGCAAATTTTCAAAAATAGTAAATTTTTTCAATACCGTCGTTCATTGTCGTTCATCTCGAGCCGATGGGGATATCGAGGTTGGAGCTTCGGTCCTGATTTTTCCCGGACATGTCCAAATTCAGAGATGATAATAAACGTCCTGGTAAATTATCAAAAAAAAAAATTCATTCAAACAGCAAATATTAAAATTTTACAAAAACAGTAATTTTTTTAAATAACCGAATATTTTCAGTAAGTTTCCATTCTTCAACTTTCAAATACCTAGCAGATTTTTAAAATTTTCAAATCAGCAGACTTTTAATTCTTTCAAAAACAACAGATTTTCGAAATTTTCAGAAACAGCGAAATTTTCAGCAAGTTTCAACTTTTCAACAACCCGATGGGATTTCGAGGGATGAGCTTAGAACCTGATTTTCCCGGGACATGTCCAAATTTAGAGGTGATTATAAGAGTCTTGGTAAATCATCAATTAAGTTCATTCAAACAGCAAATTTTCGAAAACAGTAAATGTTTTCAGTACCGTCGTTCATCTCGAGCCAATGGGGATTTCGAGGTTGGAGCTTAGGTCCTGATTTTTCACGGACATGTCCAAATTCAGAGGTGATAATAAATGTCCTGGTAAATTATCAAAAAAAATCATTCAAACAGCAAATTTTCAAAATTTTCAAAAACAGTAATTTTTTTAAATACCCGAAAATTTTCAGTTAGTTTCTTCTTTTCATATTTCAAACAACAAATTTTAAAAGTTTTCAAATCAGAAGATTTTTGAAATCTTCAAATACAACTTTCTAAATTTTTAGAAACAGCAAAATTATCAGCAAGTTTCAACTTTTCAAAACACTGATGAGCTTAGAACCTGATTTTTCCGGGACATGTCCAATTTTAGAAATGATAGAATTAGGTACGTTATAATAAATCATCATTTTCAAAAACAGCAAATTTTCAAAAACGGTATATTTTTAAATATCTGAAAATTTCTCGTGTTTCTACTTTTCAAATTTCAAACAGCAAATTTTCAAAAACAGTAAATTTTTTAATAGGTACCGGAAAATTTTCAGTAAATTCCTGCTTTTCAAATTTCAAACAGCAAATTTTCAAAACCAGCTAATTTTTAAAACAGTAAATTTTTTAAATACAGGAAAATTTTCAGTAAGTTTCTATTTATCAAATTTCAAACAGTGGATTTTCAAAATATTAAAAAACAGCGAATTTTCAAAAAAGTTTGAAGCAAAATTTTCAGTAAGTTTTAACTTTTCAAAATCCTGAAGGGATTTCGAAGGATGAGCTCAGGACCTGATTTTTTTAGAGACCTGGTTAATCATCAACAAAGTTCATTCAAACAGCAAATTTTCAAAATTTTCAAAAACAGCAAATTTTATTAATACAACAAAATGTTTAGCAAGTTTTAACTATTTAAGTTTTAAACACAAAATTTTCCAAAAAAATTTTCAGCAAGTTTAAATTTTTCAGAAACAGCAACATTTAAAGCAAGTTTCAAGTTTTCAAGTTTTAATCAGCAAATTTTCAAAAACAGCAAAATTTTCATTTTTTATATAATATATAAAATATATTATATAGGAAATAAATATATTATTTATTTATATAAATAATTATTATACTTAATATATAAAATATATTATTAGGAAATATTATTTCCTAATTTGGTGTTACTATTATTATTATTGGTGTTTTCGGTTTATTATTTTCAATAATGAACCTTTGGAATCGACCAAGAAAAAAAGTCTGCCAAGTGGGCGTGGCACATAGCTTCCTCGTATCCATAACCCGATTACATAGATGATCCGATGCGTAGTAGATAATCTCAGAACATCAATCTCTAAGTACCTTTCATCACCCTCATTTCTTCAAGGTGGTTGGTGATAACAATGGCAAAGCCGTGTTCTATGCAGACGAGTGATCTATATAGAAAAATAATAACCCTTTGTGTAATAATTTGGAGCGTTTTTCAATTCGGAACCCCCAGTTTTTATTGCAGATCCGGATTCTACGTCAAATTGTATGAAAATTTTACTGCGCTCAGCGAGCGCACAAAGATGCGCAACCGAGGGATTGCGCCAAAATTGAGGTGAAGGTAGATCTCAAGTGTGGCACATCACTTAGCACTGTTTTTCAACGCTGAATCGCGTGGTGATATTCCTTTCTAGATTTGATTTGATTTTACCGCATTACACCCGAAAAAGTCACTTTTTGAGGAGTAAATCATCGATTTCTCATGGAATCTTTCCCGAACATTGTTTCCTTCACAAATTATTTTTCCTCTGACATAATTTCATAAATTTTACTGTTTTTTCTTGATTCGGAGTGATTCATCACCCTTCATAAGAAAATTGACAATTTCCTACACAAAAAGTGACGTCTTCGAATATAAATGAGGTAAAATGAAATCAAATCTAGAAAGGGATGTCACCACGCGATTAACCGTTGAAAAACAGTGCTAAGTGATGTGCCACACTTGAGGTCTTCCTTCATCTCAATTTTGGCGCAGTCCCTGGGTTGCGCATCTTTGAGCGCACGCTGAGCGGGTTGCGCGCGTTAAAAAAAAAAGTGGTCGAAGTAAAATGTTCATAAAATTTGACGTAGATTCCGAATATGCAATAAAAATTTGGGGTTCGCATCTGAAAAAAAACCATTCGAGTTCTGCTTCCTTAGCTACCAGTATTCAAATTTCCCATATGAAACTCCCATTTCTTCGAATCGAGTGTGAAGCTTACTTAGTTTTAAATTTCCCTGTTTCAAGATAAAATAACAGTTATGTACGTACCTACCTACTCCATTTCTGATGTAAATTTGAATAAAGGTATACTTTCAATGTATGATAATTTTTTTTTGAGTCTAAAAACCAGTTGAGGGCAGAAACTGCATAAGTCCAAATTACATTTTAAATTTTCCTGTGCCCAATTTAAACGGAAACTAGGTAATTTTTTTTGTCAGCAACATAAACGCATTTAATGACAGATGAAAAAAAAAGTTTAATTGTTGAAAATTTGGAGGAGTTATGAATTTTTTTTTCTCTCCTGTAAAATTTGAAAATATTTACTTAAGTGGTTTCTGCACTCACTGATTCAATTAGAGAAAATAAGAGGAGGGAGCGTAGAACTACGCTGGACAATAAAGAAAATATACGGGGTGTCCAAGTAACTTTACTTGGACACCCCGTATATTTTCTTTATTGTCCACATTACAGCATCAACAAACCTTTCGGCGTATGGAAAATAACCACAACATTCCATTTACTCGAGTTTATCTTCAAAAACGCGTTTCATGTTCGAAAACAAAACCGGTTACGACCCAAATACCGCACCGAGTGATTTCGAAGGTGTCGTTAAGGCGTTTTGTGTTTCATCTCGTTCGAACGATCGGGTCAACTCGCCACGCAGTTTCATTCTTGCTAAAAGATGAATCTGGTAGAAAGCTGTCGATAGAGCGGCCTCATTAAATCGGACGTGCAAACATTTTCCCCATCTCTACACATTTCGTGTAGATTTTGACCCACTTCTTTGGAAAAACAATTTCGGTTGATTTTGGAATACAAAACTGATTCCCTCCTTGATAACTTCGGCAGGTGGTCCAAGTCAAATTCGGCATTTTAAAAACCTTATACAGACTTTTACGAACCAAAGTCAAGTTTTTCCAAACCAAATTTAGACTCTTCCCAACTAAATTCAGAACTTCCAAACCAAATTCAGACTTTTCCAAATTAATTTAAAAATTTGTCCAATCAAACTCAGACTTTCCAAACCAAATTCAGACTTTTCGAACTTAATTTCAGAATTTTCTTAGTCAAACTCAGACTTTTCTAAGCCAACTTCGAGTTTTGTAAACGAATTTCAGACTTTTCCAAATTAATTTCAGAATTTTTCAAATCAAATTCAGACTTGTTCAAAAACAATTCAAGTGTTTCCAAACCAAATGCAGACTTTTCCAATTTGATATCAAAATTTTCTCAATCAAACTCAAAATTTTTCAAATCAAATTCAGAATTTCCAAACCAAATTTAGACTTTTCCAACTTAATTTCGGCTTTTTCTTAGTCAAACTTTTCGAAGCCAACTTTGAGTTTTCTAAACCAAGTTCAGACTTTTCCAAATTAATTTCAGAATTTTTCAAATCAAATTCAGACTTGTTCAAAAACAATTCAAGTGTTTCCAAACCAAATGCAGACTTTTCCAATTTGATATCAACATTTTCTCAATCAAACTCGAAATTTTTCAAATCAAATTCAGAATTTCCAAACCAAATTTAGACTTTTCCAACTTAATTTCGGCTTTTTCTTAGTCAAACTTTTCGAAGCCAACTTTGAGTTTTCTAAATCAAGTTCAGACTTTTCCAAATTAATTTCAGAATTTTTCAAATCAAATTCAGACTTGTTCAAAAACAATTCAAGTGTTTCCAAACCAAATGCAGACTTTTCCAATTTGATATCAAAATTTTCTCAATCAAACTCAAAATTTTTCAAATCAAATTCAGAATTTCCAAACCAAATTTAGACTTTTCCAACTTAATTTCGGCATTTTCTTAGTCAAGCTTTTCGAAGCCAACTTTGAGAATTTTTCAAATCAAATTCAGACTTTTTTAAGCCGAATTTAAGTGTTTCCAAACCAAATGCAAACTCTCCAAATTTTATAATTTTCCCAATCTTCATTAACATCAACTTCAGTATAAGTTCTAAATTATAGTAAAAATAAATTAATGTCGACTTAGGAAAAATATAGTAAATTGGAGAAACCTTTCAATAACCTCTTGAAGAGAGAAATGGGAAACAATTACGACTTATGAAATAAAATATACAAAAGAATCATTCTAAGGAGTCCAATAATGAAAATCACAATTTGAATTACAAAAGAATCTCATGAAAGCTGGGAAACCCACGGATGTCCAAGTATAGGGCCATTAAAAACCAGGCCTTGGCCCTGAAGTTGGACGACCGTCCAAATTTTGGGCCACCAGCAGATTTGGGGTTCCATTAGTTGGACGGCCTTAGTATAAAATAAATATTTACTCTAATGGTCTACTTCCTAGATCAATGATTAAAAAAATAGCTCAACTTTACGGAACAATAGTTGAAATACACAAAAAAACATCGCAAATGATCAGAAAAGCCTTATGAATATGTTCATGTTTACCTACCAAAATTATGACGAACAGCATTCGTCCGGACACCATCACTTTCAAAACGAACTGAACAAACTATTTCCAACTCCTAGGTTAAACTAAGGTTTCCCACATGGAGTGGAGATAGTGTATTTTACCGGGGAAAGAATCCACAGTCGGTAAAAAGACCGTACCCTTATTGATTAGGAAGAAATTAACCAACTGTCCAACTATTGGGCCCGTTACCCTATACAGTGAATTCTCATAAACGTCATATTCATCGGTGAATAAAATATCAATAGCCTCTTGAACAGAAATTCCTGGGCCCTAAATCTGAAAAAAGCTCCGAAAAAATGAAAAACGCTGCAAATCATTGCTCAAAGGTTTATTATTTTCTGTATAGATCACCCTTCTGTATAGATCACTGGTTCTCCATCAATAGCACCTACCACCATCTGTATTCTCCCTTGACCTTCCCTCTCAAATTTCAGCTCCTGCGTTCAATAGGATTGAAAATGGCTTCGGAGCTCACTCAGCTGATCAGTGATCAGAAGAGTGAAGAAGATCTCCTCGAATGCTGGAGACGCCTGGAAGAGCACTTCCATTCAATAGGATTGAAAATGGCTTTCGAGCTCACTCAGCTGATCAGTGATGTGAGGAGTGAAGAAGATCTCCTCGAATGCTGGAGACGCCTGGAAGAGCACCTCCATTCAATAGGATTGAAAATGGCTTTGGAGCTCACTCAGCTGATCAGTGATGTGAGGAGTGAAGAATATCTCCTCGAATGCTGGAGACGCCTGGAAGAGCACTTCCATTCAATAGCATTGAAAATGGCTTCGGAGCTCACTCAGCTGATCAGTGAGCAATGATTTGCAGCGTTTTTTACCTACAAACATTGTTTTACCTACCAATTTTTTTTACCTACCACACCTACCTATTGGTAGGTACTACCTACCACACTATATTGGCTTCACACCTTCACAATCAAGTTTATTAGAAAGAACTAAACGCTTCACACTCGATTCGAAAAATAGAAAGCTTGATATGGAAATTTGATCACTGGTTACGCAGAAGGCAAAACTGTATACAAATCGAAGAAATGTACAGCGATCGCATTTTAGTCAGATAAAATTTGAACGGCGATTAGACCTCTTTTGCGATTCACACTCATGATTCTGTTTTATCGAAGGAAAACTTTCAAATACTCGTAGGGACCGAACGGTTTGTCCTACAGAGCTCCGGGTGGTCTCAAAAATTTTTAAAAATTCTGTACTATTTAAAATTGGTGAAAAAACGATACCTTTATTTCGAGAGTTTTCGAGCTAGGGCACTCTTGAAAATTTCCACCCTTAATTTTCACCCCTTAGAAGTGACCTACATCAACCAAAAGCTTCGCGGCACAACTAGACCCCAAATGGAGCCCATATACCAAATTTGAACCAAATCGGTCCAGTGTTGCTAAGAAAAGTGCCGCGTACGGCGGACGGCGGACGGCGTACGGCGGACGGCGTACGGCGTACGGCGGACGGACGGAAATTTTTTTATTCGATTTTCGGATTCTACGTACCTTGAAACGTAAAACATCAAATTTTGAGGGGGGGTTAAAATTTTTTTTTTCTTGCTCGATTCCAAAGGCTTATTATTGAAAATAATAAACCAAAATCGAGCCATAGGAGTTGGGTCATGACACTGCCCAGCGTTGCATATATGCAACAATATTTCAGACAACACTGGGAACAGTATGAATGGCCATAAAATTGGACATAGTACTCATAAGCACATGAAGGTATCTGAGGGTGGTAAAGAGTCACATCCATCCCATTTTGAAAACAGTGCATAACATTGTATTTACCTTTCGTCCATTGGGTCTGCAATACTCGAAATCGAGAAGATAGAACACTCGTGATAAATAAATAAAATTATTATAAATAATGGAATCGCCACTCTGACAGTTGGAATCTAATTGATAGGCTTTCCTCTTTGAGAATTAGTCGCAGAACAAAGTTTTTTTCAATTCCGTGGATGTCCTGGCCAGCCTCCTAAGATGAGCTGCTCCGCGTTGCATATATGCAACGCTGGGCAGAAAGGGTTAAATTCTGGTTACTCCGGTGATACTTTGTTTCCTATTGCCAAAAAATGAGGTTTGAGCCTATCCAAGATGCTTGACCGGAACTTTTCTTCAACAGGCGAAGACGGAGTTTAATGCCCTGATAAATGGGGAGAAGGAAGCTGAAGGAAGATGACGGAGACGAAGAATCGTAGAAACAAAAAGTAGATGCCGTCACGTCAGATCGTCCCTTTTGAAATAGAAGATCAACCGGTTCGTTCACGAGAAAAAAATGCGTGTGGAAGCTCGGACTTCAACAGTGACGATCTCCTTCCTGTTATTGACGGAAGATTTTATTAATTTACACTGAATAGTGGTGGATCTAGAGAAATTCCTTATCCTTCCGCCCAGAGCAGCTTACAGTAGATATTTTTGCATTGAAAAACAATATTTCTGTTTTTGCATCTTCACTTCATTTGTGGACGAGTTCAACATGGGTGTCGAGTGAATGTAGAAATTTTCTCGAAAGTTCTAAATTTTCGACTCGAATCGAGCTTTACTGGTGGAATGAGGAATTTTAGTGAATTCTGTTTGCATTTTACCTGAATAGTTAATGGTGTGAATGGGGTAGTAGATGAAAATCGGGTCGATTTTGGAAAATAAGTCAACTTTTATTTTTGGGAGACATTCAAAATTTATGATATCAAAAAAGTCTGCCAAGTGGGTGTGGCACATAGCTTCCTCGTATCCATAACCCGATTATATAGATGATCCGATGCATAGTAGTGGACAATCCTAGAAAATTTCATCAAATTCGGATGAAAAATGTAAGTGAGTAGATGTATGTGATTGGATCAAAAAAATGCTTAGCCTCGGCTGGGATTCGAAACCAGGACCCCTGGGGGATAATTCTATGCGCTACCTCTGACCTATTGAGGCCTAGTGATGCAATGAATAGGATTTGAGATTCTCACAGGGGACCATCCCTCTATGAATTTATCCTTCTATGAAAAACTATTCTCTATGATTTTCATAGGGGACCATCTAAATACTACTCAGTAACATCCCTGAAAATTTCATTGAAATCGGATGGAAAATGTAGAAGTTATGGCCGTTACAAGGAATTCATGTTTGCGCATGTGCAGTCGCTTCTATCAGTCCGAGGATGATGATTTTCATAGGGAACCGTCTACACACCAACCCGCACAATCCCTGAAAATGTCATAGAAATCGGACAATAACTTCGTATAGTTATGCACGTTACAAGGAATTCATGACAGACACACAGACAGACAGACACACAGACACGGAACCAAAATTGTTCAGAAAGGTCTAAGACGCAAAACGCGAGTGATAATTTTGATTTTGGAGAACTTTTTTGTTTCGTCCTTGAAAAGTGAAAACAAAGCTTCCGCTACCTTGGTAGACTTGGAAGCAATATAGGATATCCCGCTTTCTTTTGTCTCACCCTTGTTTCTAATGTTGATATTTCCTATTAAGATCGAGAGATGATCTCATTGCCGCATCAAACAGAGGCGGTTCACTGGCCCATATACCTTCCCATAGTACCTTCCCTCCTCCCACATTTTTATCGGGATTCGTCGTGGTTCGAGCAAAACGTCCCACAACGTCCCTTCAAAACAAGGAAAAGTGCGGGGGTCGGTCCGAAATGTTGGTCAGCGAGTGGAATGCTAAATGAGAAAGGGGCCGGACGAAAGTATTGAACACCCACGATGCTGTTCGAGCTTTTGGCTCAGCCTCTGCGGTCCTCAAGAGCTAATATTTACTGCTAGAATTGGTAGAAATTTGAGAAGTGAATTCATCGTACGTCTGTGATCTGAATCAATTTTATTGCGCAGATTGCAATAAGTCTTTTCACTTCCTTTGTCTTGGGATTTCCGGGAGAAAAACGCTGCAAATTATTACACAATGTTTATTATTTTTTATTTGTCTATATAGATCACTCGTCTGCAGAGTCACCAACCATCCAACATGAAGAAAAAAATCGATCGCATTTCGGTCAGCTTTAATTTGAACGGAGATTAGGTCTCTTCTGCGATTCACACTCGTGTTTCTGATTTATCCTACTTCCAACACTTAAATTCTCGTAGGGAGCGAACAGTTTGTCCTACAAAGCTCCACCTGGTGTCAAAAAATTCTAAAATTTCGATAGAATCTTAAATTGAAAGAAAAACCATAACTTTACATAGACATTTTTAGAGTTAGGGCGTTTTCAAAATTTAAAAATTCACTTTTGAACCTGTAGAAGTGATCTACATCAACCAAAATCTTTGGGACACAACTAGATACCAAATAGAGCCTACATACCAAATTTCATAAAAATCGGTCAATGCTAAGTGGGGAAAGTGCCGCGTACGGTGGACGGACGGCCAAATTTTTATCCGATTTTTGGATTCAACGTATCTTGAAACGTAAACCATCAAATTTTGAGAAGGGTTAAAAAAAAAAATTTTCTTGGTCGATTCCAAAGGTTCATTATTGAAAATAATAAACCAAACCTTTAAGAATATGCCTTATGATGCGTTGTCTAAACCAGAATACATTGCCAGTTAGACAGCTTTCCCTCTATTAGTATTTCAGGGCAACATCAAACTAACTCAAAAACTGAAATTGATTCGATGTTTCGAGGTTTGGCTGAGTCAATCTCAAGATTGATTGGTAGATAGAAACGATTTCTGGGACTTACATTTCGGACCGTTGACTTCTTCCTTTCAAAAAATTAGGTATATCATGACTGCTTTATAGCAACATAACATTGCTTTAAAATCCAAATTCACCTCAGCACCATCCTTCACAAAATATTCTATTTCTGAGCAAACGATTGAAAACAGTGTTGCTCTACCGTAGCAGACAGAATCAACATCAATAAATTTTTTTTGGGTTGACAAAAATGACGAATCTGAGTTTTGAGTATGACGCTCATAGGGGTGCTTTTCACGACGAGCATAGAATTTCCATCAAATTTGAGAAGAATTGGCATTTTGATGATTCAGACTAAAGATACGAGGAAGCTATGTGTCACACTCACTTGGCAAACTTATTTTCTTTTCCAATCAGCTCAGAAACTCTCCCGCACATCTCGATATTAGAATGCGATCTGACCGCCCCAACGAGATTCGTGTTGTTCCTCGTTACCGACGCACACACAGACGTTCATACACTCGCAGGTTCAACACACCTACACAACATCATCACTCAAAGATCCCAATTCGGAACCGGCAGTTTGTCAGTTGAGTGACGTATTCAAATACAGAAATTATCTTCGTCTCGCCACATCGGAACCCCCGAGGCCCCCTTTTTAACGTCCAATCAAAACCCTGAAACCGAGAATCATCTTGGAACATAAACTCTAATTGGATAACCCGTCGTTTCGAGTTATATTTACTAACGAGCGCAATGTAATAACACGCTTTTAGCGGAGATCTGTAATTGAATGGAAAAATTGAATGGAACTTATGCGAAAGACATGAAACCACCTCGAGGCTTCATTTCATATTCAATTGAAGGGAAAACTGTGATAATTTACTCCGAGCATAATAACATCTTTCGCCAGTCTTTATCTCATTGGTAACAAGAGCCTTTCAAGACGTATGACTTTATAAGCCAATTTTCAAAATTGGTTCAGGTTCTTCGTAAATTCACAAATAACACTTTTGATCACTTTTGACACGAAAATTATTTATAAAAACAAGTCATTATGACATTTGATTTTGACAAAGACAAATATACATACACACAAAACCAAAATTGATCAAAAATGAGTAAAAAGTAAAATGGGATTACGATTGTAATTTTAAAGGACTAAAATTGCATCTTCAGAACAATGGAGTGTGCGCATTTGTCGGAAAAACTGTTTATTGTTATTTTTAATCCAAACTAGACCTCATTCTGGGGATTTTGACACCAACCGCGACCTTCTAGCGTGAGAAGACCTTTTTCTATGATTTTTCAAAGTTTCGAAAGTGAAAAAAATTAAAAAAGTTAAAGTTAAAAAAATTAAAGTTAAAGTTACAGTTAAAGTTAAAGTTAAAAAAATTTTAAAAAGTTTAAAAATTCATAGGAGAAGATTTACATACGCTAGAAGGTCGCGGTTGGTACCAAAATTCTCAGGATGAGGTCTACTTTCGATTAAAAATGTAAAAAAAAAAAAAAAAATCCGGCACACCCCCATTGCAAAGTTAAGCTTTGTTTTCGTGCTGCAAGTCGAAAATAAAATATGTTATACCTAATCGAGTTGAGACGATAAAAAAATTGTATGAGGCTGATACCTCCAGAACAGCCAAGATATCATTTTGAAACATTCAACTATTTTCGGGGTTGTCAGATCCAAATTTAAATTAAACTGGATCATGTTCGAAAGACGGCTGTCTAATCTTGACCTTCGTACTTTTTCCCCATGAAATATCCATGCAGAATGGAGACACTCATTCCATCCTTGTCCAATTCCCAGCAGGGACGAAAACATTATTACGCTTAGGTAGGTAATACATATTTCCAACTATACTTCCTACCAAATAGTGTTGAATGACCCCTAGGATTGTAGTGTTAAGCTCGTTACAAGGGTTAAAGTTTGCGCTTAGGCAGGTACCACCGGAGGTTGGATCAGGATGAGATTCAAGGAGGATAATTTGACGTCCAAACCACAAAATTCCTTAACATTTCGTCAAGATCATTGGAACTGTAGAAGATATACCTTGAAGAAGAGATGAGGAAACCACTCTGCGCATGCTCAGAGGCTACTATCAATCTGGGAGTCAAATATTGGATGAGGGTATCCAGCCTCCAACCTGCACTAACACTGTAAATTTCATTGGACTGTAGTAACCTTGTACGACAGACAGACAATGAAAATTATTCTGGAAGGCCTGAAACGTAAAATGCAAGTGGGAATTCTGATTTTGATTTTTTTTCCCCATCAAAAACTGAAAATAATACTTCTAAGGTAGACTCGGAAGCAACATGAAATTGTGATACCTTTTACGGTTGATGTGTTGAATTCTACTAGAATCTACTCAATTCCAAGTACCGAGGGGAGCTTGTACTTGTAAGTACCTGTAAGTACTTGCTAGTAAGACTACTGAAATAACCACATTGAGACTATATTGAATTTTATCGACCCAGGAAGGATGAGAGCTCATCAATTATTCGACTGATCTGACCTCCTCCCAGTCATTACCACACAAGTTCATCTCTCTATCTATAAAGTAAACTCTTGATACTTCTTCCCCTACCCATATGTATCTCGAGATCTAAACCCGCGACTGAGGAAATCTGGATAACCTGCCAAATGTGCACAAGCTGGCTTCTAAACCACGCCTCTTGAAATTGCTTCATCAACACAGAAAAAGGAAGAACAAAACTGCATGGAAGTAAGAATGAAGAATACTTCCATAGTATGAGTCGAGGGCTAAAGACAGCTGAGAGGCGAGAAAAAAGGATTGGAAGGAACGCGTATGTTTATTCTGTTGGGTAGCTTGGTAGCTTAGCTTGCTAGTGAATAAAGCAATTTTGTCGAGTTTTCAAGTGGTTTTTTGCTCTTTTAACTTACTAGAAGTCACATTTGTACATCAGAAGTGTTAACTAAGGACTCTCGTATTAAATATTTTGGTTAATCCTAATACTTGAGTCTTTGGTAGGTACGAACTCGTTTGTTTCAGCCCACAGTACGTACGATGGATCCTGGAAGAAGCCCATTGGGAAGCATTCCACGAGAATTCGGCGGAGACGATGATTCTCCCAGCAAACCAGGTGATTTAGGCAGCAATTCGATTGATCCCTCTCTTACTGATACACTTCGTTTGAATTTTCAATCACAAAATGAAAATTTTGCTACGATGATGAGGCAATTGATAGGCAATTTACCCTGTCAAAAAGCTTTTCATTTACCTATTTTCGATCCTGATTTTGAAGTCATATTTTTACAAATATATACAAGCCTCATTGATTATAGGATGGTTTATCTATCTATCTTTCCTTATTCAATTTGTATCCATTATTTACTATCCCTAGTCCTAGGTTGATCCCCACGAACGATTTGTATTCAAACGAAACGTTAAGCTTTCTAGGAGTAGAAGATACCTCCAATTTAATTATTCTCATTGATTAATTCAATTGTCCAGATCCCCTAGAAAAATACTGTTTCTACCTTGAAACATATTGATTCTATGAAACGCTTTAAGGAAGGCTGATTAGAATTTTTCAAGGAGATTGTAGGACATCTTCTATAGCCTATAACCTGTCCATGAACTGCCAGCGTATGGAGGTGGAACCATCCACGTGATTTAGTTGAACAGATACAGAAAAAATTCTTTTCAATACTTGAATATTTTCAAAATCACGGGTATCTCAAAATTGAGCTCAAAATTGGAGGCTGGGCAGGTCCCATCCTGGCATACTCTACCTTTCCGGGCCTCCACTATTCATCCTGCTAAAAGCATTCCCCGGTGAAGAAGACAGAAAGGGGTGTCGAAACGCACCGAGATCTGATCTCCACATCTGGACACTCTGGTAAACCAGATGAGCCCCAGTAACGGGAACCGGAGACCGACAGAGACAGAGGGCGTGGGCCGCTTGAAAACACGGCAGAATGGGAAGTCCGAGGCGTTCAGGGCCTGTTTGGACGAGGGCCAACGAGTTCGGATAGAATCTGAAACCGGGTCAAATAGGGGACAGGCAAAACAATGAGGCAGGTCGGGTCTCTTCAGAGGCCACTCTCTTTCGGTCTTGAGGCCAAGTACAAGGGCAGGGCCGATCGTTCACCACTCTCTCGCACTCATAACAGAAATTTCTTTCAGACTACCGTGCAAAATATTCAGGGACATAAAAGTTATGTTTATCCTCACGCATTTCCTTAGTTAATTGCGTAAAAATAGGACCAACGCCATTCTTTAATTTTTTGTGAGGAATTCAAGAAAAGGGTACTTTTATTTATTTGTTCATTCATTTATTATGGCTTTCGCCAAGTTTTTCTTTTCACCAAGTGGGTAGTTTGAAAAATGTTTTTTAGATGGCAAAATACATCGACAAAACCAATTGAAGAAACAAAAAAATAAAGAAAAGTAAAGGTCCATAATCACGACACCAGAGGCAAGAAATGATTTTCTTGAAAGAACCTAAATGCTTGCATACGAGTCTGCAACACATTGGGAAATTTTCATGTGTGTTTCCTCATTTTATTTATTACTAGGCAGATCTCACCCGTGCATTGCATGGCGGGGCGTACAGATCAATTAAATGGGCCATAAGAGAAACCGCCCACCCGTGGGTACTTAATTGAATACACAACAAGGTAGTGAAGTAAGGTTGTTAGTTCATGTAACCAAGCATGAAAATAAGAAAACAGTTGATTGTTCTCTACGCAACAAAGTGAGTCTATTTTATTTATTGGTCGCGTGAACAAGACTTGCTTAGTTTTCGTGATGATTTTGGTTTATTATTTTCAATAATACTTAAGCCTTTGGAATCGAGCAAGAAAAAAAATTTTAACCCCCCCTCAAAATTTGATGTTTTACGTTTCAAGGTACGTAGAATACGAAAATCGAATAAAAAAATTTCCGTCCGTCCGCCGTACGCCGTACGCCGTCCGACGTACGCGGCACTTTTCTTAGCAACACTGGACCGATTTGGTTCAAATTTGGTATATGGGCTCCATTTGGGGTCTAGTTGTGCCGCGAAGCTTTTGGTTGATGTAGGTCACTTCTAAGGGGTGAAAATTAAGGGTTGAAATTTTCAAGAGTGCCCTAGCTCGAAAACTCTCGAAATAAAGGTATCGTTTTTTCACCAATTTTAAATAGTATTGAATTTTTAAAAATTTTTGAGACCACCCGGAGCTCTGTAGGACAAACCGTTTGGTCCCTACGAGTACTTGAAGGTTTTCCTTCGATAAAACAGAATCATGAGTGTGAATCGCAAAAGAGGTCTAATCTCCATTCAAATTTTATCTGACTAAAATGCGATCGCTGTTCATTTCTTCGATTTGTATACAGTTTTGCCTTCTGCGTAACCAGTAATCAAATTTCCATATGAAGCTTTCTATTTTTCCAATCGAGTGTGAAGTGTTTAGTTCTTTCTAATAAACTTGATTGTGAAGGTGTGAAGCCAGTATGGTGTGGTAGGTAGTACCTAGCTGGTAGGTAAAAAAAAGTTGGTAGAAAAAAAAATGTTGGTGGGTAAAAACGCTGCAAATCATTGCTCAAAGGCTTCTTCACTCTTCAGATCACTGATCAGCTGAGTGAGCTCCGAAGCCATTTTCAATCCTATTGAATGGAAGTGCTCTTCCAGACGTCTCCAGCATTCGAGGATATCTTCTTCACTCCTCAGATCACTGATCAGCTGAGTGATCCCCAAAGCCATTTTCAATCCTATTGAATGGAAGTGCTCTTCCAGGCGTCTCCAGCATTCGAGGAGATCTTCTTCACTCCCCAGATCACTGATCAGCTGAGTGAGCTCCGTAGCCATTGCTCAAAGCAAACCAAAAATTTTATGTTTCGCGTTTCAAGGTACATACAATAAGATTAAAAATGGCTTCGGAGCTCACTCAGCTGATCAGTGATCTGGAGAGTGAAGAAGATCTTCTCGAATGCTGGAGACGCCTGGAAGAACACTGATCAGCTGAGTGAGCTCCGAAGCCAATTTCAATCCTATTGAACGCAGGAAGCTGAAATTTGAGAGGGAAGGTCAAGGGAGAATACAGATGGTGGTAGGTGCTATCGATGGAGAACCAGTGATCTATACAGAAAATAATAAACCTTTGAGCAATGATTTGCAGCGTTTTTTGACTTCTATTAATTTACAAAAAATTCAAATTTAGTTAATCTGGTGGTTAATCTTGGAGCAGCTGTGAAATTCCCAAGATGTTTTCGGAGACATTAGTGACACCAAGGACCAATTAGGGTTAACCTGGTCACTTATTTTAATTTTTAATATTAAAATTTTTTCTCGAATTTTTAAAACTCATTTTTTTCAAATTGTAGGTTGAAGATCAACTTTTAATTCAAATTGTAAAATAAAATGAAATTAAAATCAAAATTTTAGAATAAGGAATTGATTCCCATACCTACTCGGAGCTCTTCGGTAAGCAGATTGTGATGAAAAGCAGTCCCTGCATCCCAGTATCCAATCATCGTTCTGATGATCCTAAAAAGAATACGTCTCCTTGCAGAAGCGCTTGAGTGATACTTGAATACTGCCGACACAACTGGCCCCGTTAGGAAGATAAAATCCTATCACCAGTCTTGAAGGAACGTCGTTATAACTTGATAAGTCACTGAATAGGGCGACAACCCTCGATACAAGGAATGTTCGTTGAACGTATAGGTAAGCGCGGTTGCAGCCTTGCCCTTGTAAAGTCAGTAACACGGTCGTAACGTATCCCAGCTATAGGAGCTACACGAATAGATTACCTGCCGATTGTGTCCTGGCAGACTCGGGTATCTTCTAGGACCCTCGTTACCCGCCTTGTCTTACAAGATCTTTATCGCACTTTCCTCTTGTCGAATGCCATCGGGAGCTCTGCTTATCTCGGACTCGAGGAAGCTATCTGATGAAAAGCGATGCAATTTAAACGCCTGGACATTCAATAAATTCAGGATGCTCCATTTTGCTTCCTTACTAAGTAATTTACAACATACCAAGCTTTAAATTCTTGTCATAGAAATTTTTTTTTTTTTAAAGAAATTTTGGCCCGTTTTGTTTTCGTTTCAACTCTTTCGGTCCGTCTGCCGGAAAAATACAGAACGCAATCGCGATCCAATTTTGGTTTATTATTTTCAATAATGAACCTTTGGAATTGACCAAGAAAAACAATTTTTCAACACCCCCTCAAAATTTAAGGGTTTACGTTTCAAGGTACGTAGAATCCGAAAATCGAATAAAAATTTGGCCGTCCGTCCGCCGTGCGCACTTTCCCTACTTAGAATTGACCGATTTTAATGGAATTTGGTATGTAGGCTCCATTTGGGGTCTAGTTGTGCCCCGAAGATTTTGGTTGATGTAGGTCACTTCTAAGGGTTCAAAAATCAATTTTGAAATTTTGAAAACGCCCTAACTCAAAAAAATTAGAAATAAAGGTATTGCTTTTCCATGAATTTGAGTTAGTATAGAATTTTTAGAATTTTTTGAGACCACGCGGAGCCCTATAGGACAAACCGTTCGCTCCCTACGAGAATTTAAGGGTTGGACGTACGATAAATCAGAAACATGAGTGTGAATCGCAAAAGAGGCCTAATATCCGTTCAAATTTTAGCTGAAATGCCATCGATGTTTTTCTTCATGTTGGATGGTTGGTGGCTTCACAGACGAGTGATCTACACAGGGTGTCACCCTAATTCGAGGACCAAACTTCAAGGATCGATTCTACAACTACGAGTAATTTGCAAACTTTTTTGTCTCTTGACATTTTGTTTTTAAACGCTTTAAATTTATACTTTTTTCGCTTTTAAGATTTTTTTCGTGTTTTCGACCTTGAGCCATTAAAACGGTCATAACTCCCTCAATTTACTAGATAAACTCAAATATGAGTATACCGTTGAAAAGAGCGTTAAATTTCCTATCAGTTCATTAGGACATGAAACCTTTTTAAGCCTTTCGTATACGTGAATGAATTGGCCAGTCAGAAATTTAAAACTTTTTCGAAAATCACCATTTTTCAGGCTGACTCTTCTCATGTAATAAACAGCCGTATCGTCGGGCACTCAACGGAAAAAACTTGCCCAGAATCTCAGCTTTCCAACGGTGTATCATTTTTACCTTTAATTTCGAATCCATTGGTCCATAAAATTAATTTTGAATCCAACTCCATAAAATTACGTTTTAAAGTGAAAAATAGGGATTTCTCGTTAAGGAGAGACTTGTAGGCTTGGCGGGAAGGCGAGCTATCTTCCATTCTTCCCTCACTCAATCAAAACTCGCTTTGCCTCCAACTCCCAAATACAAATTTGTATCTCAGTCAAATATGAACATAACCTATCAGCAGATACTAGAGACAAATCATATCGGCCTCATAGAAGCCGAAATACTGGGTGTTGATCTTTAACCGGATTGTAATCAATTTTTCCCCTTTCGGAACCAAAATCTTTTGAATGGCTTTCAATTCTAATCTGTGAATCAAAATGTTACGTGTGATCACCCTATGAGTTTGGCAAAAGAAGGAGAGTTTGGAAGGCTAAGGGAGATTGGTTCTTCAACTGTCGACCGCACTGGGATTGGGAGAATCCCCAATGATCCATCCCCACATGTGGAAGAAATTCTCGATCTAGTTCGTCAGGACCCAAGGACAAGTACTCGATTTCATCAACAACAACATTCTGTCATTGTGAACTTAGGAGTTAGAAACCAAAACATTGAGTTTCTTACCTTTGGTCCTGTCTGACGACCGAGATTTAGTAGTAGGTAGGTCATGAACTCATTCTTATCGCACTTGTTCAGTCATTGAGCACTCGAGTTGGAAATCAAAAGATTTAGGTTCCAACTTACCTTTGCCCAGAGGGAAGATTATCGAAAGGTAAACTTCTACAATCTCAAAAATACTCTCCTTCTTTCGCCAAACTCATAGGGTGATCACACGTAACCTTTTGATTCACAGATTAGAATTCAAAGCCATTCAAAAGATTTTGGTTCCGAAAGGGGAAAAATTGATTACAATCCGGTTAAAGATCAACACCCAGTATTTCGGCTTCTATGAGGCCGATATGATTTGTCTCTAGTATCTGCTGATTGGTTATGTTCATATTTGACTGAGATACAAATTTGTATTTGGGAGTTGGAGGCAAAGCGAGTTTTGATTGAGTGAGGGAAGAATGGAAGATAGCTCGCCAGGCCGCCAAGCCTTGTAGCCTACAAGTCTCTCCTTAACGAGAAATCCCTTTTTTAAACTTTAAAACGTAATTTTATGGAGTTGGATTCAAAATTAATTTTATCGACCAATGGATTCAAAATTAAAGGTAAAAATGATACACCGTTGGAAAGCTGAGATTCTGGGCAAGTTTTTTCCGTTGAGTGCCCGACGATACGGCTGTTTATTACATAAGAAGAGTCAGCCTAAAAAATGGTGATTTTCGAAAAAGTTTTAAATTCCTGACTTTGACCAATTTATTCACGTATACGAAAGGCTTAAAAAGGTTTCATGTCCTAATGAACTGATAGGAAATTTAACGCTCTTTCCAACGGTATACTCATATTTGAGTTTATCTAGTAAATTGAGGGAGTTATGGCCGTTTTAATGGCTCAAGGTCGAAAACACGAAAAAAATCTTAAAAGTGAAAAAAGTATAATTTTAAAGCGCTTAAAAACAAAATGTCAGGAGACAAAAAAGTTTGCAAATTAGTTGTAGAATCGATCCTTGAAGTTTGGTTCTCGAGTTAGGGTGACACCCTGTATAGAAAAATAATAAACCATTGTGTAATAATTTGCAGCGTTTTCCTCGTATGGTTTACGCACCACTAAAACTTCTTTTCCTATTCAATTTTTTACGAAAACTAGAGAAAATTACCTTTAAAATGCGATATCTACTTTTTTTACGATGAATAATAGCGGAGTAATACACATTTGAAAATGGGGGCTTATACTAAAGGACACCCTATAATTGTGATAGATCTAATATTTCCTGAAAATTAACTATTGAATCGACAACAAGACTTGTATTCTCAATAATTATAACAACTATTGGTACAGATAGTGTTATCAGTTGGAAACTTAGATTGTGTACTTGTCATTACCGAGATGGCTCAGCTTGTGATTGATGGTGGCAAATTCAGGATGTCTTCATCCCCTCCGAAAAGGACGCATCTCTCGGGCTCTTTGATCCGCGTGTGGCTGTGTACCGTTGTTCCATTACCGCTAAGCAAAAAAAGAGGATTCGACCAATTGAATGCCGATCGGATTAAGCGAACAGCGCCAGTCACTTAACAGACGGCGTGTGGGGTGTCAGGGAAGAGTATCCTTTGAATTGATCCTTCTCAAAAACATTTCAACTTATTTTATCATTTGATACATCAGTCCATTATCTCTTCCACACAGGATAGATCATTCGTAGAGCGAACACCGATATGCGAAAGAACCAAGAAAGTCATTAGTGAATATTCGAAGAACGTGGAGCAATGATTGCAATGGGTTCAACATTTTCTTTGACAAACTTCTTTAAAATTATTTTTATAAATTTGAGATTATTTTTTCCTATTTTAAATTGTTTCAATATGAAGGTAGTCACTGGGATGTGAGATCCATGCCTTTAAGGATATCAATGAATAGTTTTGTCGAGTGACTGAATTGGTGTTTTGGCGCAATGTACATTCATATTATTCTATTATGGTAAATTTAAACTACAAAAAAAAAAAAAAAAAAATCACAGCAAATTCCTAATCACAGCGACGTCAGGCACCGGTAGGCGGAAATACGAGTATATCGATGGACTCCTGAGGACGCGTGTTTGGACACGGTCTGAGTGAACAGGACATGAAGATGGGAAGGAAGTGCCGAACCCAGTGTCACCAGTACGAAGTGAGGAATGCCCCTACAAAGAAAAAATAAGCCTTGAGGGAAAAGATTTAATTTAATCAATCCGTAACGGAACGATATTCACGTGCACGGTCTGTCGCAACCTCAATACTCCACATTACTGAGTCTCCATTCTCTGCTCAAAAGTTACCTATATTATAACTTTTATTTAGATAGATAGATAGATAAATATTATTTATCTATGTTTCAGCTAACAAAGAAAACACCTCTGTTTGTGTGATGATTTGTGATTTAGATATTTAGATAGATAGATAAATATTATTTATCTATGTTTCAGCTAACAAAGAAAACACCTCTGTTTGTGTGATGATTTGTGTCGTCATTGAAGATTGCTGTGGGTGTTCTGCGGGTCCAGGTGAATAGTTGTTAGCTTGGATTTTTAAAAACATTTTTTATTTTATTTAACTCCCGAGCTTTTGACTATGAGCTTAGCCATTAAGCTTCTGGCGGCCCAGTATAATTTTTCCAATATCTGGCGGTGTAGTTTTGCCAATTGAGTCAAGTGTTCTGACATAATATGTCAGAACACTTGACTGACATAATATGTCAGAACACTTGACTGACATATTATGTCAGTTGGAAGCATCTTGGTAGATGGTCACCATCGATTTCTTCAATATAGCAGAGGGGACAAATAGGGGAGTCGACCACTCCAATGCGATGAAGGTGTTTTTGGAGGATATCATGTCCCGTTGCCATTCAGAAGGTAGCGAAAAATTCAGAAAAAAAGTCGGAGGAAACTGGCGCAATCAAAAGCTGATTCGACTGCCAACCCTCTGCTTGATCAGCCCAGACACTCAGGCCTCACTTGCAACTCGACTGGAGCACATTTTCCTTGCCGAGCTAATTAACGTTGCTAAGCTCGGCTGCACTTCCAAGGAGCCACGCTTTGCCAGTGCGTCGGCTCTTTCATTGCCGTGGGAGCTTAAGAAAGCTTGCTTTGGAGTAAGTTATCCAATTGTACAATCAGATGGTACTGTATATAAATATTTAAATCACAGCGTTGTATCCGTACTTTCAGCACTCAGCAGTCATGTCCATCTGGCTGCATGGTTTCAGGGTCCGAGATCCAACCTCGGACATTGGGCTGAGGGACAATGTTGAATCACCTTGTCCCAGGAATGATGGAGGGAGGATTAAGCCTCTTCTATGCTATGCCATCAGCCGACGTTTCTCATCCCCATGGTGTTCGAGTTCAGCTCCAAGTCACACGGGGCCCATTTCCTTGAGCCGTGGCATCCGTCGTGTGGCGGTAGACCAGATAAATGAACCTTCTGCTAGGACTCGGGTGGTCACCCTCTCTAGGATGAGCAGTGGGTAACCAGCCCGAGTTAGATCCTTGGCTGACTCGCCATGCCACATCCCTCGTCAGGTGATAGTTGCTCCAATCACCTTTAGTTGGTTTTGCTGAATGTTTGCAAGTGCTGCTGCAGCCTCTAGTAATGCGTCAACTTCATATTTTTGAATTTTGGAAGCATTGATGTCTGCGAGTGATATATGGCCGGAGTCAGAGACCTCTGAGACATCAATAATGAAAGCTCCTCTTGGAGTTACTACCAAGAGGTCAGGACGATAACCTCGCTGTTCCAGGTTGAAGTAAATATTTACAATATTTACTCCTTTTGATTATTTACATGTGTTCTGACTCTAGGGAAATTTGTTCCAGACAAAAATGCTTTCCTCCACTCTTTGGACTATTCATTCCTCCCATTCACGAATTTACGATTCGCTATACAGCTTCAAATTGGTACTGACAGAACAGTGGACGTCAACATCCCAATTTGAAGCTGGTAGAATTCGATTACAGGTAGTTGGTTGGATCAGTTACCGATAATCAACTTAAGAGTTGTAACAGTGATAGGAACAGTTCTTAGGGACGTCGCATGTCGCTCGTGCGACTCGCAATGAGAAATAAATTTTCCTATAAATTCGTACAGTTTATCAGTTTGATAGAAATCAGCTCTTAGGGCGTCGTAATCGTCAACTGATAAACTGTGGGCTTGGATGAGTTGAGAAAATATAGAAAAAGAACAGTTTCGAGAGGTTTTAGTTGGCAAAACTTTGATCAAGGACAGAAATGAGAACTCAAAGAATTTTGGTTTAAACGAATCGCACTAAATGGACAAAGAGAGAGAGAAAGCAAGAAGAGCCCTCAACTGGGCTGGAAACGTCCTTATGAGAGTCCCAACTAGGGTCATCCGACCGGGAAAGGACCTCTTCTGGTTCGCCTAGCTTTTCTTGCGTCTATCATTACGATGATACTTTCTTAACACTCAGTGTTTATGTAGTGTCTAACAGACACGTACCGATTTTCAAAGTGGTGAGTTGACCACCCTGCATGAAGCTGCAGTTGCCACCTCCTGAGTAGCTTCCCACCCACTACTTTCCAGTACAATGTGACCCACAGTTGAGCAGAGAGATTTGTGTGAATAACTGGAAGAGGGTATTACCAAAACAGTGTCCTAGTGAGTGTTTCTCAGACACAGCCTCCAAAATCAGTGGTTATTACTCAGACACTGAATTCACTCACAGCTGATTTTTTCCTTTTTGATACCTATGGCTGGTGGTTCTTGACAAAGGGTCTTTCCTGACCCTGAAGTTTTTCATCCAGCCCATTCAGACAATTCATCCTTAGCCTTTTGCAAGGGTGAATACCCCTGTCCATATGCATCGCGTGGCAAATCATTTGCCCGGGATCAGCATTCAGATGCGTAAATTAGGACCCATTCTAATAACCTCACAAATCTGGGCTCTAGAAAAATGGCTGAAGAAATGGTTCATTGGACGTACAAAAAATGTGCTATCCTACGAGCAGAAAAAGAATGGAGAGACCCTACAATCTCAGGGACACTTCTGTAATAATGCTTCGTTTGCAAAGTCGTGAATGACTGCTTCAGATCTCATTTCGATTAGGTTCGATTTCGGTTTTTGGTTCAAAGTTTGTGTACATACGTCTAGATTATTGTTCTTGAGCAATTTGTTAGGCGTTTCTGTGCTATGCCGATTTAACTTGTAAGAGGAATTTATTTGCTGTGACTCTTAATTCCTAAATTTTCACTTAATTAATATAATTCGATTTGAAATCAGTCACACAGATCATCATACCTATTTTCAGATGCCTGTAAGTGAAATTTATTTGCAGTGACTCCTACTTCCTTATACTTATTATTCATCTTGTAATCAGATAAAAGGATCATATTAACATGTTTAATGTTTTAGGGCTGGGGGTCATTCTGTGAATTCCGACACGCAAATCTGCAACGCTTTTTTTTCTTAGTTACCACGGACCGATTTCTTAGTTACCACGTTATATCGGCTCCATTTGGGGTCTAGTTGTACCAAGATGGTCACTGATCAGCTGAGTGAGCTCCAAGGCCATTTTCTCTCCTGTTGAACGCAGGAAGCTGAAATTTGAGAAGCAGGGTCAATGGAGAATGCTGAAGGCGCCTGAGTGGTCACTGATCAGCTGAGTGATCGGCAATCTAATTTCTCCCTTGCGAGGGAAAAACATTAAACATGATTTAATGTTTTTCCCTCGCAAGGGAGAAATTGAACAGAGATTTTTTTTTATTATTGCGTTGGAAACCTGAGATTTTTAGGTGTATGTTTCAGTGAAACGTTTTTATTTTCACACCATTAGCCATGCGGAATCAGGAATATGTTACCAGACCAAGAAATGCGATTTTAGTGACGTAAGTTTTGTATTTTGACAGATTGAGATATTTTGAGTGAGTAATCAAACGAACTAGTATTCTGGTCGTCTTTAATTTCATTTTGCTCACCATATACAACATAACTGTGGAGCGAAATATCGGTTGAACTATGGATTATAGGAGTTCGGTGTCTGCCAGACCCTTCATACACCCTGGACATGAAGAAGGTAGCATACACTCTGAGGGTTAATTAATATGGTCCGCCATACATTGGTAATGCAAAACTCCGCATTTCATTCACAGTCGTTGGTGTTTGTGCTGGACTGGTCTAGTTGATTTTAACCTTAGTTCCTTTGGAGGAGGAACTGCTCCAATTCAAGTAACGTCATTATGTCATTATTGGACCAATTTCTCACGTATAGTACTTAGATTGCTCATTTTTTCGTATGATCTTTCTGACATCATTTTGAAGGATGCTGATTGGTCCTAAGGACAGGTTCAAGAATGGCGGCTAATTTGATTAGATCAGTACCCCCACTTATAGAAATAGGTGTAAGTGGTCCAACATAATGATGTAGATCAATTCCCCTGAGCTGTTTTGATGTACTCAATGACTCAACACCAACTTGGGTATTCCTTTGCGCGTCATCGTAGGAATCGGCGGCCAATTTAATTAGTTCACAGCGATTGTTATCAAACTAACACCACGCCAGAATCCATCGTCAAAAGTCTTCTTTGTGAACTGAATTCGACCTTCGCTGAAATGAAATGGCCCTCTGGGGATGAGCGACAAAGAACCCCGTCACATCCATTCTGGGTCCAAAGCTCTATTGGTAGTTGTTTTGCTCAATTTAACAAAAAATAAGAAATGGGGAAAAAAACTCTTGGTTACCTTGTACATCGTCGTAATACGTATTGGATGTTTTGGAGGTTAGGCACCTTTGATTGAGAAAACAACTTTACAAGCCATTATTATGGCTGTAGATTAGTTCCAATTTGAATGTTCACTCCATTACCTCTTTAATTAATCACGCTTAGTATTATTTCATTAGTAGGTACTCGAATATCACTACCTTTATGTATGGAGTTAATTACATTAGCAAAAGAAGTGCTGTAAACGAAATTTAAAAAAATATAAAATAGATTGATTGGTGTGGGTTTCCTCTAGGTCACTAATGTATGCTGAGGTAGGGAGCGACTAACAGAAGGTCCACCATTCCGATGAAGCTTTTCTTGTTAGAATTTCAGTGTATCTCAGTTTCAAGTCAAGTTGTCTACCCATAGATAGGCTCCCTCTTGATTAGTTCTTCATTGCTTCAACAGAACCAGCACTGTCTCTTGATCAGTTCATCCCTAGCTTCAGCAGCACTTCAGCACACTTTGCTTTAATAGACCCAGCACAATCTCTTGATCAGTTCATCCCTAGCTTCAGCAGCACTTCAGCTCACTTTGCTGTAATAGATCCAGCACAGTCTCTTGATTAGTTCATCCCTGGCTTCAGCAGCACTCCAGCACACTTTGCTTTAATAGACCCAGCACAGTCTCTTGATCAGTTCATCCCTAGCTTCAGCAGCACTTTAGCACACTCTGCTTTAAAAGATCCAGCACAGTCTCTTGATTAGTTCATCCCTGGCTTCAGCAGCACTTTAGCACACTTTGCTTTAATAGACCCAGCACAGTCTCTTGATTAGTTCATCCCTGGCTTCAGCAGCACTTTAGCACACTTTGCTTTAATAGACCCAGCACAATCTCTTGATCAGTTCATCCCTAGCTTCAGCAGCACTTCAGCTCACTTTGCTGTAATAGATCCAGCACAGTCTCTTGATTAGTTCATCCCTGGCTTCAGCAGCACTCCAGCACACTTTGCTTTAATAGACCCAGCACAGTCTCTTGATCAGTTCATCCCTAGCTTCAGCAGCACTTTAGCACACTCTGCTTTAAAAGATCCAGCACAGTCTCTTGATTAGTTCATCCCTGGCTTCAGCAGCACTTTAGCACACTTTGCTTTAATAGACCCAGCACAGTCTCTTGATTAGTTCATCCCTGGCTTCAGCAGCACTTTAGCACATTTTGCTTTAATAGACCCAGCACAATCTCTTGATCAGTTCGTCCCTAGCTTCAGCAGCACTTCAGCACACTTTGCTTTAATAGACCCAGCACAGTCTCTTGATTAGTTCAGCCCTGGCTTCAGCAGCTTTTCAGCACACTTTGCTTCAATAGACCCAGTTCAGTCTCTTGATTAGTTCATCCCTGGCTTCAGCAGCACTTTAGTACACTTTGCTTTGATAGATCCAGCACAGTCTCTTGATTAGTTCATCCCTGGCTTCAGCAGCACTTTAGCACACTTTGCTTTGATAGATCCAGCACAGTCTCTTGATTAGTTCATCCCTGGCTTCAGCAGCACTTTAGTACACTTTGCTTTGATAGACCCAGCACAGTCTCTTGATTAGTTCATTACATTAGCAAAAGAAGTGCTGTTAATAAATTTAAAAAATATATTAAATAGATTGACTGGTGTGGGTTTCCTCTAGGTCACTAATGTATGCTTAGGTAGGGAGCGAGTGACAGAAGGTCCACCATTCCGATGAAGCTTTTCTTGTTAGAATTTCAGTGTATCTCGGTTTCAAGTCAAGGTGTCTACCCATAGATAGGCTTCCTCTTGATTAGTTCTTCATTGCTTCAACAGAACCAGCACTGTCTCTTGATCAGTTCATCCCTAGCTTCAGCAGCACTTTATCACACTTTGCTTTGATAGACCGAGCTCAGTCTCTTGATTATTTCATTTCTTGCTTCAGCAACAGCACTTACACGATTGCCGTCACATATTCCCGCCTGCCCTTGACAAACAAGGCACAAACTCTTTTTTCCAAACCCTGGATAATTTATGGACATCCAGACATTGTTACCATAATGTGCTTCGTTCCTGACACTCTCAAGGGAATTTCTTCGTCCATTTCGCATCAGGAGGGACATACTTGGGTCCTTGAATTGTTGAGATCAGTCCAATATGCATTTTGTAAGGGTAAGTACTGCTAAATCTACCTTGATACCAGTTAATAAGCAAGACTCAGGTCACTAAGTTCGCTAGGAACTGGTCCGTTGGGTTTTTGTTCTTATAAATTGATGGAAATTCTCTTCGTATTTCCCTACAGATCACGTGAGTTAATACTGAGATGGTGGTTAGTTGGGTTGATCCCCATCGTAGGGCTCCCACGGATCCTGGCCAGCTCGACGATATTAATGAGCCCGCGTATCCCTGTACCGTTTCTTCCCCTTATTTCTGCATCGAGATCCGAGGCGATCAAATTCCGAGTCACTCGAACCTCTTGAGTTCTCAAACCAGCTGCTCCTCCCCTCGATATTAAATTCCTAGCGGATCTTTGGCGAGACGTCTCCGTTCGGACCTGCAGTCTCAAACTACGAAGAAGCATAGTGAGATTGAAAGCATGTTCAATTAAGAGAAACATTACTTTTCAGACAAATTGGGGCAAAAGATGCTCAAAATACCCCAAAAAGGTTGTAGCTAAACTAAATATGTGAAAACATGTAATTCAGATTCAACTTCACAGCAGTACAGAAAATTTCAAAACCACAAAGCGCACAAAGGCGCTTTTTTTCTCCAAAAACGGAGTTTTGAGAAAAACGCAAAAGAAGTTATCATCAGTGCACAATTCATAAAATAATGGCTCATTACACTAAACTCTTTAATTTCTTCATGATATTTTCAATCTATAACCGTCAAGAAGTTCAATAATAGTTTTGTTAAATTTGATTTTTTTCTGAAATTGAAATAAATTGTGGAAGATGGATGGACATAGCGCCTCTGTGCTTTAAGGTATCGATTGGCAAAAAACACGTCCAGTTTCCACTTTACATTGGCATTACTGCCAATTTTGGAATGAACCTCAGAATCGGGGTATTATCGAAACAGACTGGAGGTTTCTAACAATGAAAACAAAGAATTTATTCTGATAGAACTGTTGTGAATCACATTGATGGTTTGTGGTGGAAAAGTATTGATACTGGGTTGTCAGAGTATTGATAGCTGTATTGACAATCCTGATGTGTATTAGAATATCAAGCGGTTGTCTGAATTTTAGTTTAGAGCGTTTATTTGTCAGTATATCAACTAGTTACATTTGAGGTATTGTACATCACATACGAATAAAATCACTCGCGATGAGATTGTGGAAAACCATTTTAATAAAAACGGAGTTGAGTAGAACGATGTCTATTTCCACGAAAATAATGAGTTACAAGTTAAATCGATTTCGACGGTTAGGTCATCATCAGTAACAAACAATAACTGAAGGTACATCACAAAGAGCATAGCTTATATAGTCACAAGTGAAAGGGAGCTTGAATCCCATTGGTCGAGAAAGTGAAAGTTATACCTAATCAGATAAGTGAAAGGAAAATCCTATTGGCTCGGAGAAGTGAAGGGACCTGGGAGGATCATCAAATGCCAATCAAGGCAGACAAAGTGAAAGGGAGCTTAAACATTGGTGAGGGTAACATTGTGAAGGGGAAATCAAGCTATTGTAGGAAGGGACCTATCAATGGTGAAACATGTTGAGGCACCACCTCAATCGGACATTTACCAGACCTATCACTCTTAAGAATCTCGAACTTTTCAAGCACATCCAACATACCTCCCTTCGGGCATAAATGAGGGAATTCTATGTACCTACCGTCCGCTTGTTAGATCAAAACTAAAGTTATGATTGGATTCTCTTAGGTGATTCGCAAAAGCAGAATCACCTTTTGCTGTCCCTGAAATCCTTCTCATGCTCTTTTATTCTTTCCCTAAATTTCCTACCAGTTTGACCACAATACTCAAGCCCACAAGAATATTTCTGACAAAATTGGCAAAATGTTATCATCTAGAGGTTTCAAAGTAGGGTTTAAAAATAAAAATAATCTTAAAGCTTCGTTGGGTTCTGTTAAAGATAAAATTAGCGTTCGAGATAAAAGTGGGGTTTGTAAGCTGAAATTTTAGCGTAATTACCATCATTTTTGGCAAACGGTTTCAAGTTGAAGAAGCTCGCGCCAAAAACTGGATCTATGACAACCACTGGCGTCTTAGCTCTCGGCACACGAGAGCGTATGGGAGACCTTCACCTTCACCTCGAGTTGGAAGTCATTCACCTGGAATTGCCACAGACTATCGCCAGTGTTTATCTCTCGATACCTCGAGGTTTCGGAGCCGATATTGGGACTCTTTTCCTGACCTATTCCAGGTCCCAAAATGTTCTCAATGATTATTCTTGAAGACGATCTGAGACAATGAAGACAACCCAGTCAATTAGAGGAGTTTTGAAGTGCTTATCAAAGAGTGCTATTATTTTCTCCATCGATAATTTATTTTGAATAGTAAGTAGAGTAAACCATAACAAAGAAACCCATACTTTTTGGGTTCGCGAGAATCAACTTATTTACATTATACATTAAATATTTACCATTCGTTTTCCAAATGTTGTTATTACTGCAATTCAGTTAGTATTGAGGACATGGATAAAATTTCGACTGTAATAGGGGGTGCGCATGATTTTTTAAAAGATTTTCAATCGAAAGTATCCTGAGAATTTAGACACCAGCCGTTCTTTTTTTGGATGAGTAGATCTTTTTCTATGATTTTTCAAAGTTTCGAATGTTTATGACGTCTCGCACTAATTAGGTATCTTGGTTGCAAACATACTATTTAGTAATGCATTCCAGGGGACGTCCCATTGGATAAGCATTAGGTCAAATAATACCAGTGGTAAGCGAAAAAACTGTTTCGCTCGATGTAATTTATTAAGTATTTTAGGCAAGAAATAGTGATTTCCCCCCCACCCTTATCAGTCTTATCCTTAGCATGGTAACCTCGAATTTGAAGAGCATTTTAAAATCCATGATCTACGATACCCAACATGCGAATTCGAGTCCTCCCTCCTCCATGAATGGTGCCAGCCTGGCATCAAAGAGGTAGTACTAAAGTAACGTTAACTTTCATCCGTTACTTTTGGTAGGCAGTCAGTATTCGAGGTGAAACACACAAAAACCACGAAATATGCGGTTAATGGTGCCCTGAAACCATGGTGGCACCAATATTACTTCCATGGTGGTACAGAGAATAATTTATGAAACTCCGGAGGTATAGTGAGCATTTTTCCTCAAAGCTTGGGTACAATTAATAAGCTGTAAAGGAACCGAAATATTGAAAAATCGGATATTTTGTGAATGTTATCCCCCCCACTCGCCTCCTCCCCATGCTAATTTTGTTACTCTGGTGAACAAATGTGCAATTTGGAAGAGTCGAACAACAAAGAAACACTCAAAACGGTGGGAAATTGAGGCCTGGGCAGATTTTACAGGATTATGCCAGCAAACGCACATTTTTTGAGCATAATCCCCCCCCCTCTCCCCCCTTACAGGCAAAATTCGAAATTCCAGCGACGTAGGTAGTGCACAACTAGATAAATTTCCGCGTCAAACAAAAAAAGAACCTCGAAAATCGGTTAGAAATTGAGGCCTGGGCAGAATACACAAGATTTTTTCACACACACACACCTACACACACACATACACTCACAGACATTCACCTACGGTTTCTGTTTCTCGCGGATTTGGATCTAGAATGGTCTAAAACGGATTAAAAGTGTGGTTATTTTTTTTCTGTTGAGTGTTGTCCAACTTCACCCCAGACCGATCGCGTAAGGACGCCCAAGTCTTACTGTGGGACATCCTAAAATGCTGTTCAGATAAAACATTAAAATACGGTGGAAAAACGAAGCTAACAAGATTGTTTTGTACCATCTTCCATCTCAGGATCATTTGGCTAGTTAGGTACCACTCATAAAGCCTGCAAACGGAATTGATTCTACTCAGATTGGACTAGTTTCTAGAATTATAGGGATTCTAACAGTTTCTCTATCAGCCTTTAAAGCCAGTCCTGCACATGTGCCTAAAAAAAGGAACGAAAAATACTTCAAACCACCTCCCTATGGCTAGTGAGGATCCCCATCCAATCTGAAATTTTTAGACCAACTTCTCTATATACCAGTCTTTATGACATCTGCACATGTGCTTGAGGGAAGGAACTGGTCCGAAAACTACTTCATACTACCTCTCCATGGGTGCTGAGAGAAGCTATTCATTATGCTATTTCTTGACCAGCTTCTCTATATAGCAGTCTTCATGACAAGTTGTCCGCACAAGTGCAGAAAATGGGAAGGAACAGGTCCTAAACTACTTCAGTCTGCTTCCCCATGGCTGGGATGGGAAACCGATCCAATCAGCAAGTTTGGACCAGTTTCTCTTCGATCAGTTCAGGTCCTACAGCCTTTTGTCCAATTTTTATTAGTTTGTGAAATGTGGACGATGTTTATTCGTTTGCGATTCCGGATCTAACAATTTAACAATTTTGATATTAGCGATTTTCGTCGTCATTTTCAATCTCTATTCACCAACGCCCGTTCAACAACCCGAAGTCACCAACAATAGGTGATCCGCGAAGAACCATAAAATCCAATTTTTCCCTTCAGCGAAGCGCTCGGACCCCGATTGACTCCTCAAGGCACAAGGAGAAGATTGATTCTGACATACTCGACCGGAAAAAGGGATTTTTATTAACACATTTTCCTGGAAGATCCGCCGTTGGAAAAAAATCCGCGGTGTGGAGGGACGCGGTTTTTCCGGATTACTCCGAGGATTACCCGTCTTTGACCTCGTGTGAAAAATCCACTATATTATTAATCTTTTTGTGTTGGAAAATTGTTGAATCATACAGGAGCTTTTCTATATGGTGGGCGTAGAACTTTGTAGAATGGATGGTTTCCCACGGGGTCTGTGAGTTGCAGCGTTTTTTTTCGGTCCTTTTTATGTAGATTCGATGCTCCTGATCTTCAAAATGTGATTATTTGGAAATAACCATAAACAGTTACGGAACAAAAATAGGTACATTGTTGATTTTGGAGGACCCCATTCCGTGACGAACACTAATTTTATTACCTTCGGTAGTTTGGAAGCAAAAAATAAATAAATTTATTCAAAATTGTCATTAAGGGAGATCTGGGTTATTAATGACTCGCACTCCTTCCACTTTGTTGACTTACCTAATTTTTGCCTTCTGTCTTGAAAATATCGTCCCGATCATTTGAGGAAAGCTTTATCTTTTTGATCGATAACAAGTTGGGAGTCGAGGACTCAGTTGTTGTACCCTGTTTAACCCAGAAAGGGCTTGAAAAGTACTATTTGTTTGACGAGGAGATCGGAAAGTGTTACCACTCGATTCAGCGTCAGAAAGTACGTAAATTTTCATGTCAAATAATTTATTAAGTTGAAAAGCATTTCTGGTGAAAAACGCCGATTTATGAAAATTTAAAAAAATGAACGTTTTCTGCCCTAAAAACGTTGCAAATTATTATACAATGGTTTATTATTTTTTATTTTTCGATATAGATCACTCGTCTGCAAAGCCACCAACCATCCAACATGAAGAAAAATATCGATCGCATTTCGGTCAGCTTTAATTTGAACGGAGATTAGGCCTCTTTTGCGATTCACACTCGTGTTTCTGATTTATCGTACTTCCAAACTTTAAATTCTCGTAGTGAGCGAACGGTTTGTCCTACAGAGCTCCGTGTGGTCTCAAAAAACTCCAAAAATTCTATAGAATCTTAAATTGAAGGAAAAACAATACCTTTATATCGAAATTTTTTGAGTTAGGGCGTTTTGAAAATTTCAAAATTGATTTTGGAACCCTTAGAAGTGACCTACATCAACCAAAAGCTTTGGGGCACAACTAGACCCCAAATGGAGCCTACATACCAAATTTCATCAAAATCGGTCAATGCTAAGTGGCAAAAGTGCCGCGTACGGCGGACGGACGGCCAAATTTTTATTCGATGTTTGGATTCTACGTACCTTGAAACGTAAACCATCAAATTTTGAGGGGGTGTTAAAATTTTTTTTCTTGGTCGATTCCAAAGGTTCATTATTGAAAATGATAAACCAAAACGTTGTTTTCTATCTGAATAAGAGATGTTAAAATTGCAATATTGCAGCATGCCTCTTAGTTGAGGGGATATACTGCACTCTAGCGTTGGGTCGAGATGTTACATGGTGGATGTACTGCATTTCTGTCTCACGGAGAGCTCAGATAGATACATTACATTAGCAACCGGTGCACTGTTCTGTCACAGAATTGACGCTTTCGACGAGACTTTAGTTCCTGTGGGGGGAAAACCAAGACTTGTATGTGTGTTGGATCAATGTGTAATTGGTAAAAACTGAGGATCTGATTGGTGCGTTTCACGCTCTCTAGCTGCACATGAAAGACGAACAGAAAGTATAATCTGCCTAGATAATTGCAGTGCACAGAACAGAAACTCAATGCTCAATCTGTAGTAGGTTTTTTCATTATTTTGAAGTATTAGAACACACTTTCATGTCGGCAGATGGTTTCCACCTGAGTTTCCACCTTCAGGTGGAAACTATCTGCCGACATGAAGGTGTGTTCTAATTTTCAATTTTCATTTTAATTTTCATATCATGAAAAAATGTATGATTTCTCTCACTTCGTCAAGTGTATGAAACTGAACCAGTGTTTTGCCTTTTCTTTTTTTACTTAGAAGAGAACCTCGAGTCTATACGACCATTACGAACAACAACACCTCTTAACTCTACAAAGTTCATGAAAACATAAATTTTCTCACGGCAAAATCAATTAACGAAATTAAAGAAACTTTCATGAAAAGAGCAGGTAAAGCAAAATACAAGTGCCTCCCGCAGATGAGATTTGTTGCCATTCTCGGAGTGCAAGGTTGAGAAATGATGCAGAGGTGGGATAATCACTCATCCTTCCGCGACGCTCATGACTGTAATAATTAGCTACCTTTCGAGGAGGTACCTGACTAACTGTAATCCCTCATCGAAGACTGCAAGGGCGCAGTTCAAATCCCAAAACCCGCTAGGTATTTTAACGTCGAGGAGAGGAACACCTGGTTAGTGCACTTTGAGGGATCCACTACTTGGAAACGGATGAATCATTGTCCGGCTCTCCCATCCAGATACTAGGCTTGGGTATTATTGACTATTTTGATAATAATTTTCCTCAGTAGCCATTATCCCCGGAGTGAGGCTTATATTTTCAAAATCTTATAAGACATCGAGCAAAACAAAGTAAGTAACCATTTCAGGTTGGATTTTCGTCCGACTGCTAATCCTGGCGTCATCAGCTGTCTTCCAAAGGAAAGAACAGAATTTGTTCCGATGATTTCGCTCATGGCTTCTCATTGGCCTCACCGCCCTGGGTTGTGACGAGGGGGATTGCGACCGGCTAACCCGAAAACATGCTCCCGAGGTGAGCCCCGAACTCACGGCCCCGCAACCGGTCCGCGTCTCGTCTCCAAGAACACATGCCGGAACTCGCTCGGCCACAGCTGAACCCCTCGAGCAAAACAATAAATTACCTTCTCATTGTGGATTTTGCGACGGTTCGCAGTTCAATTTTTTGGTGTTGAGGGGAAGAATAAATTAATGATGTTGAATCTACTCAGCATACGTGTGTAGAACGAATTCAGCATGCAAAAAAAATTCTTTACTGGTTGAATCTCTTTAGCATACTTGTGTAGGAAGAGTTCAGCATGTAAAAATAAAAATAAAAATTATATAAAATTCTTCACTTCCATAAAAGTGTAAGATTGTTTTCTAGTTGAATCTCCTCAACATACGTGTGTAAGAAGAGTACAGTTTGTCAAAACAAAAAAAAACCGCTGCAAATTATTACACAAAGGTTTATTATTTTTCTTTATAGTTCACTCGCCTGCAAAGCGCACAGCTTTGCCATTGTCACCACCTACCAACCATATCTTACCTTCACAATCAAGATTAATTTGAAGAAATAAACACTTCACACTCAATGCAAAGAAATAAGGAGTTGTGGGTGCTTTCATTAGGAAATTTGAATACAGGTTGCTAAAGACACAAAACAGAGTAGGATCAACTCAACAAAACTAGCAACAATCGCGATTTGGTCAGCTAAAATTTGAACGGAGTTAGGTCTTTTGCGATTCACACTCGTGTTTCTGATTTATGGTGAGTCCGACCCTTAAGTTCTCATAGGGAGCGAACAGTTGGTCCTACAGGTCTCTGGGTGGTCTTATTCGACTCTGAAAATTCAATACTATTTTAAATTGAAGAAAAAACAATAGCTTAATATCGATTTTTTTGAGTGTTAAAAAAATTTCTTGGTCGATACCAAAGGTTCATTATTGAAAACAATAAACCAAAATCGAATCAAATTCTTTATTCTCCTGTGTAAAATTTTAATTTTTAATTTTTTTGTAGTTGGTATATTGGGGAATGAAGAAATTCAACATTTGTGCTCAAAAGCTCCAACCTCCAATAATCCCGACCTCCAGGGAATAAATCGAACACTACCTACTTGCCTCTGTTCTCGAGGAAAAGTTATCGTCTAGCACTATAACAGTAAACCTGTACATGGTATACCACACCTGAACTAGGCTTGTAATGCTATACTCGAGTACACCTCACTCCCAAAGTTCCTGTGCACCTGCATTAGTGGGTTTTTGATGGACAAAATTTCCCTGTGTTGATAGTAATTTCTGTACATAAATATTAAATTTCTGTAACAATTAGAGTAACAGTGCTGAAGATACATTATATCCGAGTATATGAGTGGAACCTTGAAAAAAAACCTGCAAATTATTACACAAAGGTTTATTATTTTTCTGTATAGATCACTCATCTGCAAAGAACACAGCATACCATTGTTAATCCTTTTGGCCTTTTGGACCTTGAAACGTAAACCAACAAATTTTGAGGGGGTAAAAAAAAAAATTCTTGGTCGATTTCAAAGAAGCATTATTTACAATAATAAATCAAGAGAGTGTAGAGGTATGGAGTTTGAGCCTAGTTATTTGAGATTTTGAACGAAGACCCCCCAAAATATGCTGTTTATGCTACGAAGGAACATCTAGAGGTCAACCTGTTCGGCTTTTCATGACTAATTTCCTGTGTATATACTTTTCATGCTCAAGCCTATTGATTTGGTAGGTCTCAAATCTCGTTACCTATGAGATAAATATTATTTATGCTGTAAAAACCATATGGAGCTTCAGAACCTCTTCTACGTCATGTTTGTAGTTCTAACTTCGTATTACAGACTCAATGCTAAAATTGGTTAATTGTAGTGTCTTGGCAGATTCGGAGAGACCTGTAGACCTCAAGGTTCACGTAATAATTTTCAAAGATGCATCTTGTGATCCCCGGTACAAATGCCTACTAAACTACAACATCTAGATCTTCTTTTTGGAAGTCTGCAGCTTCAATGTTCAGAAGCAATTACTACGTGCGGATAAGCTCCCATCATCAACTCAGTTCTTATCTGTGGCGTTATTTCAATAATTATTATTTCTGTCTGAGTTTCAAGGCTGATGGCCTTAGAACATCCGTTAGGAATGCAGGTTCTTAACACTAAAAATATCAAAAAATTGTAATTAATAATAGCAATATGACATATTGCTATTATTAATTACAATTTTTTGATATTGTGAAAATTACTAGTAAATTACTATTTATTTTCACATTGTGAAAAGAAAAATCCAAGTAAATTCAAATGTTGAACTATTAAAAATCATAATTTTGCAGAGATCCAATTTTTTAACTTCCTGACGAAGACAAAGCTTTCCTACCTTCGATAGTGAAGAAGCAAAAAGGAGTCGGAAAATAATTTCATGTTATTTCTGATGCAACGATTGCTGTTTGATGGGAAAAGTGTCAAATGCGTCAACGAACTGATCAATAGGTACTTGAGATATTGAAGGCTCCAGAGAGTTCAGGTTTTCTAAATCATAAATAAATTCCGAGTTTTAAGACTCTTCCTTCAGAATTTCAAGTCAATCGGTCCAGATTTGCGGTTTATCGTATGACAAGTGAAGTCAAGGAATCGGTCAGATGTTTTCAACGACTTTGAGTTCTCCAAGTAAAAGAGAGCAGCTTTGGTCCTACTCAGAATCTTGGTCGTAGACTTCAGTTTGGAGTTGGTCGGTGAACAGAGCGACATCCGCCTATTTTAACGCAGTCCCCATCGGGACGAACGATCAATAATGGGCGAACAGTTAGTCTCAACAGATCGGTTTCTATTCAGCCTGTCACGGGCTCTGCGATAAGACGTGGATGCATTTTCCAATCATTTGTCGAAAGATGGTTTCCTAGTAATATCAGTCTTCCGACCTTTTGAATAGTTTTCGGTCGTGACTGAGAGCTCGAGTTCTGTGGGTGTGACGAAGAAGGCGACACGGAGATCACGTCGGTTAGGTGGAGTGTGGAAGGAGCTTCGATACAATCTAAATGTTCTTCATTATAATAACTGTACAACAACAAATTCACTTGAATTTTCACGGAATGTCAATTTTGTAGTTGGCTACAATAAGCCCAGCCTGAGGAGAATTCACCAGTGTTATTCAAGGCTGGTGTTAACTAGGGCCCCAAATCCTACATCTGACTGGTTCTGGTAGTTTCGTTTCAGCAATTGCTGAAGGTTTTATGCTTAACCTCACGTCTACCGGTTTCTTTCCGTCTGATCAAAAGGAAAATCTTGCAATGTTTGCTGTGCCCACGTTGAGAGCAGGAATAATGCATCTAAAGTTGGCACCTGCATGATTCCAGCAATTCATCTATTCATGGAATTGAATTAGGAATTATTCAGCTTATTAGATGATTGATTGGAACTGTTCTCGGAGAGATGGATGTGTACTAAAGCACACGAGAAGTTCATTTATTAGAGAAGATGAGGTGCTCACCAATCGCTCTTTGAACTTGCCTCACCCCTTAAGGATTCTTAGATGTTACATATTCAGCATCCTTTATTATGGTTCACATGCAGCATTGCAACTCCAAGTATTTGAGATGTGAGAATCCCCTAGAATTGGATGGAAGCAGACACACAATATTTTGTAAAATATACGGAGAAGTGTCTCCTTCTTCAATTTTCCTAAGGAGTTTCTAGCGCAAATCTGGAGTCGAAGAGGATTGTTTTTTCGTTGGGGGTGAGGAAATCTTTAAGATCCAGAGGTGGAAATTGGATCTCGTAAGATGGGCTCTCACGGGTTATGTGTCACCTCCTTATCCCACGTTGGATCTCAGCCTGGAACTGTTCAACACATTACTTCAGGCTGAGTCCTGGGAGTCTTTTAGTTCTCTGCTAGGGACCGGTTCATGGTTCCCCTTTGCTGCCTCTTCCGTTCTTGAAGGATTTTTTGTTCATTATTTTCTCCACATAGTCTGCCACAGTGGTCCAGTTTTTTTCTCTTTCCAGCATCTTTCCTATGACCGCCTCTGGGGTTGTGTCCTGTGCCTTCTCCCTTAGGCACTTCCTCTCAAAGAATGTACGGAATGCGTCGTCATCCTTGTTCTCCTGGCAGTTAGGACATTTTGGGGACCCCATCTTGTGTAGGTAGGCGTAGAAAAGTTCGTGCCCTGTAAGGAACTGGGTTAGGAAGAAATTCACCTCTCCATGCTTCCTCTTTAGCCATGTCTTGATTTGAGGGATCAGCCTCGCAGTCCATCTGCCTCTGGTTTATCCTGTCCATATATCCTGCCATCTTTCCATGGTGAGCTCTCTCTCCTCTGTGGCAATACGGAAGTGCTCTCCTTCCTCTCTTCCGATGAACATTCTCTTTATTTCTGTGGCCATGAGATGAATGGGGATCACTCCTGCCAGGACTAGTATGGCTGGTTCTAAGAAGAAGAGGATCTCAGTCAGTCTGAGGGTCATCATTAATTCGTTAGAGAGCATTTGAAATGGCAAAACGTTACGCGTTGCTGATTCAAGTGAATACTTCCAACTTGAATCCTTCAGCAGGATAGATGGTTTGCATCCCTGTAATCAGTCAGTTATCCAACATGGAGCCGCCGGTGTAAATTCTGTCTCCAGCAGTGTCTCGAGGGTATTTTTGCTCTAGATATCCGAGTGCAGGAGTCCGCAATGGAAAGGAATTGTAATTTTTTTCACCAATACAGGTTATGGTGGTACAGACATGCAGGTCGTTGGCCACAAAACAGCATAATATGCTGCTTAAAGAACAGCATAATATACACGATATTATCGCGAAGACAACATGATCAGCTGTTAACCATTCATTGCGGCCGCCGCATAGGTAGTCCCTCAAAACACGTAAACAGAACTCAGGCAATCGTGTATCAGAGAAGAGTCCACAGTAAATTGCAGCCTCGTTCGCGCAGATTAATTTCCTTGATAAACACAGTATTTTAACTCTCGTTTCAAAAGCCAATCAGATCCCTGCGATACGTTTGAATTGGCAGTCTTCCTCTGGTGCTACCGGTATGTGATTTTCGCCTGATACGGATCGCTCTTATCTGTTTTTAGGGCGGTATGACGGACGTGCGAACGTGCTTGGAAACTCATTGAGCCGAGCTGGGCACCCAACCTGCTACAACCTCCCCACCATTTCCTCAACAACTAATTCGCTTGTTATTTGCGTGCGTATCTGATTTGAAAACGGGAGCCGAATTCGGATTGAAAATTAAATCGTTTGGCACGGCCGTAGGGGTCTTCCTGTATCGGAGCAGACTGGTCTACTGATACATTTTCAACTCTTGTTCAAAGAGCTCCAGGCGCTTTGAAGTGATACAAATCAGCAAAGGGCAATGATTGGGCCTATGCTGAGAGAAATATAACTCATTATAACTAGCGCCTTCAAGCTTTACAACGTCTTATACTTCAACAGCTTGTTGATATAAAACATGCCTTGAGGTTAGTAACATCCTATTCAAAGGATAACTCAATTTCACGAAGAAATATGGCGTTCATCTTTTCAACATGTATTTTCGCAGCTCAGTTATGTGTTTATACAGTTCAAAGAACATCCGCCGAAAGGGTGTGTCACAAAACATCCTTGGATCCTTATAAGTGTAGATCATTGAGGACATAATTCATGGGGGTTCGAAGAGCTGCTAAAACTACCATTGTTCAGCTTCCAATATAATTCAGCCAGATTTCATGTCACCAACTAGAAGGTATTTATAAGGGACAAGTGCTTGCAACCCAAAATATTAAATATTTTGAATTAAATATTATAAATTTTATAATCAGCAAAATTGAGGACCATTCTTTGAAAAGTGAGAAGTCCGTTATAGTAAAAAGGAACTGTGGAATATCAATTCCACTCTTACCAGCTCTTTCTATACAGGGTGTCTACACTTAAGATGGGCATAACTTCAAGGTTCGATTCTACAAGGTATTCCCAACAAAAAATGTCTCATAGCAATAATTGCTATGAAGAAAATTATTTTCTTTCAACCCACTCAAAATTCCTTTTTATTCACTTTAAAGTTTTTCTTCGCGTTTTCGACCTTACGGCACTGATATGGTCATAACTCCCTTATTTCTCCTGAAAATTCGATTCTGACTACACCGTTAGAAAGAGCGTTAAATTCCTAAGCTATCTAGTGCAAAATCAAAATATTTCAGCAATAAAATAGTTTCAAAAAATCAAGTGAAAAAGCCAATTTTAAAACATTTTCGAAACTTGACTTTCTTCGACCAAAGTTTTCACTCTAAATCCCTGCCCATTTCGATGGGCGCTCTTCGGAGAAAACATGCTCAAATAGTCAGCTTTCCAACGGTCTATCAAATTTCTTTTTAACCTTCAAATTGGAAGAGTAAATGAAGTTTGAATGCCAGAAAACGTGTGTTTTACAGGAAAATCCAGTGTTTTAAGCGGTTTATGGTCCCCCTCGATCTCAAGATGGCTTGACGATTTTGGTATCATTTCCTATGTAATTTTTTACGCTGAATCCAATAGTGATACTTCCGAATGATTCCGACTGCTAGAAAGTGGATTTTTCGAAGACTATCTTCGTTTTTCGTACATAAAATACGCATTATTCGTAGATATAGTCGTGAGCATCAAGTAACACCTTTGAACTCAACAAAAAAACCTAATTTCTAGCTGATTGAAGTTTTTGTTGAGTCCAAAGGTGTTACTTCATGCTCACTACCACATTTACGAATATTGCGTATTTTATGTATAAAAACGAAGGTTTTCTTCGAAAAACCCACTTTCTAGCAGTCGGAATCATTCGGAAGTATCACTATTTGATTCAGCGTGAAAAATTACATAGGAAATCATACCAAAATCGTCAAGCCATCTTGAGGTCGAGGGGGACCATAAACCGCTTAAAACACTGATTGCTTGTAAAACACACGTTTTTTGACATTCAAACTTCATTTACTCTTCCAATTTGAATGTTGAAAAGAAAAATTGATAGACCGTTGGAAACCTGACAATTTGAGCATGTTTTCTCCGAAGAGCGCCCATCGAAATGGGCAGGGATTTAGAGAGAAAACTTTGGTCAAAGAAAGACAAGTTTAGAAAAATTTGTAAAGTTGGCTTTTTGACTTGATTTTTTGGAACTATTTTATTGCTGAAATATATTGATTTTGCACTAGGTAGCTCAGGAATTTAACGCTCTTTCTAGCGGTGAGTCAGATTCGAATTTTCAGGAGAAATAAGGGAGTTTTGACCATATCAGTGCCGTAAGGTCAAAAACGCGAAGAAAAACTTTAAAGTGAAAAAAACAATTTGGGTGGGTTAAAAAAAAATTGCTAGAAGACATTTTTTATTGGAAATATCTTGTAGAATCGAACCTTGAAGTTATGCCCATCTTAAGTGTAGACACCCTGTATATGTTCTAATTCAACGAGTTGGTACCTACATTTTCTCGATTTGTCGATTGCAAGTGCAAGAAAACTGTCATAATTTCCTAGCTATTTATTAAGCTCAAACAAGTAACAGAAAATCAGTAAAAAATTGGCATTTGAAGTATTTTGTCTTTGGGAACAAGTTACATAGGTGCGAGTTTTTCGACAGGAACAAAATAATTGAATTGATGAGAATAAAAACAGTACAAGTCCATTTTCGACGATTGTTGAAAAATGGCTTTTTGTAGGTTGTAACCAGTAGAACTACGCATTGAGCACCAGAGCAGTATGCTAACCACACTCGAAAGTATAATATCTGATAAATTGATCAATCCTTAAACACACTGAGAGTGATTCATACAAGAACCAAACCTTTGACACCTGATATCTCGATAAGCTGATTGGGGATATGTACTGTTGTCATTCTCACTGCTTCAATTACAGTAGGTAGTAGTACAGAGCAATTGCGATATTGTTAACAGTACGTTCCGTCTCCTTATGCCAAGATGATTGCAAATGATGTCCCAAACTAAATTTATTATTGTTATCTCAAATGAATCGGGTTTTTTGTGAAGGGCGTAAGTCCTTGCAACCAAACTTACGAGAAATCAAGAAAAACTTCCTGTATGCTACTATTGATAACATTGTGAAAGGAGAACTTTTTTCCCTGACTTAGCAATCAACTTGACGCGTTTTACGTATTTTTTCAGATTTTTGTCCCCCATCTAGGGGCTCCAAATTCGCTATTCTTTCCCATAAACTTACGCCCTTAAAAAAAAGCTTCAAATTATTACACAAAGGTCTATTATTTTCCTATATAGATCACTAGTCTGCAAAGAACACGGCTTCGCCATTGTTACCACCAACCGACATGAAGAAGAAAACATCGATTGCATTTCGGTCAGCTAAAATTTGAACGGGAATTAGGCCTCTTTTGCGATTTACACTCGAGTTTCTTGGTCGATTCCAAAGGTTCATTATTGAAAATGATAAACCAAAATCGTGTACAATCTCACTTTTTATGAACTGCAGGATTTCTAAATCATGACAAATTACTCCATTCATCATTGGCAACCCGGAAAGTCGTTAAATAATGGAACACAGTTGTTATAGAAATGAAAAGTCGTTTCCAATCGTCTGCCAAGTGGGTATGGCACATAGCTTCCTTGTATTCATATCCCCGACATTCAATGAAAATTTTCATCGAAATTGGAGTTTTCAAGAATTTTATGACAGACAGATACGGAAAATACGAAACCAAAATTTTCCAAAACGTAAAATTTATGCAAAAATTTAAAAAACGGGAGCCAAGCGACCCCGTATGACGGCACCTTAAAGAACGCGACTCTGTGGATTCAAGTGCAAATTTTTCCAACTTTTCACACAAATGAACAATAAACTGGGTGAGGATCGTTTATCAATTTTTCCCATGGAAACTTTTCTTCAGTGTTTTCACAAGTTCCAGTTTTTTTTTGTGTATCGTGACTCAGAAACGATAACGTTATCTTAACGCGTTCGACAGTCACCGCCATCAAGGTAATAGGTGTGAATTACCAGGTTCTCAGACTGTTTACCTTTCACGGTCGAGGAACTGTAACGCTCCGAGAAGCCCATCTAGTTGATTCAGGTGGGGCTGCCTCAGCTACCTCAACTGAGCCATTGTTCATCTCAATACTGGTCGATAGTACTCGGAGTAAATTTATGAGGGTTCAAATAACGTCTAATTACTGTCGTCTATGAACGCCTCTGCACCACCTCTTCGATGCAAACGCTGAAAATTATTACACAAGGGTTCATTATATTTGATGTATCAGGTCACCCATCGAAATACACAGCTTTTTTATTACTGTATCTTATTAATTTGGTTGAAATAATAAACAATAATAATTAGGGTTGAATCGCCAGTCATTGTTATTTCAGCCTTTTGCATGATAGAGGGGAAACTAGAACCTTGGATCGGCATACGCTACTTTTTGACTTTTGGCATATCGAGGCTGTCAAATTCGCGAAATCAAGATCGTGTTTCTGATCATAACTCGCGAACGGTTGGTCCTATACAGAGTGTCCGAGGAAGATACGGCCAAATTTCAGGGGTCGATTCTACAAGGTATTTCCAACAAAAATGTCTCATAGCAATTTTCTTTTAACCCCTTGTTTTTTCAAGTTTTTTTCAATCTAAAGATTTTTTTCGTCTCACTAAAATAACTATAGGTTATTTTCCGTGGAAATTCAAATCTGGCTACACCGTTGAAAAATACATTAAATTTACTATCAGATGAGCTACAACATAATTTTTAACTTACCATCAACCTAGTTAGATTTTTTTCTAGTCCAAACTAAAAAATTTGCAATTTTTGAGTTTTTTTGAAAAAAATTCTTGAGAGATTTTTACCCATTTCCGGTAGAGAAAATTCATTGCGGTTTTTCAGCAAAAACATCTTCAAAATCTTGGATTTCCAATGGTATAATCAAAAAATATTTTAAAATCGAATTTAGGGGAGAAATTTGTGTTTGAACGCGGAAAAACGTGGATTTTCTCACTCACCATCCAGCCTCAAATCCTCTCGTCAAAACGTCAATTTCGCTGGAAAAAAAATCCACGTTCTTCCGCTTTCAATTACAGATTTCTCGGACACCCTGTAGAGCCCTACGTGGTCAATTTAGATTCACTATTTTAATAATAATTTAAATTGAAGAAAAATCCGCAACTTTACATTAAAAGCTTTTAAGCTAGGACATTTTGAGGATTTTTCATCTCCCATTTTTCTTTTCTTAGACTTGGCTGAGAGTTTCTGGACTCAGTACGAACTCAACTGAACCCCACAAACCAAATTTAATTAATTTTTATCAACGTTAAAAGACAAAGATTTTCAGATTATATTTATTTATCTTGAAATGTTAAACATCAAAATGTTAATAGGGTTGACAATTGCTTTCTTGGGTGATTTCAAGGTCCTTTATTGATGAAAATATGAAATCATAATTTAAATTTTTCCTTATTTTATCGATTATACTAAGACTTGTTTTGTTGACCTTGCAACCATCTCTTCAACGCACCTTCTACTACTCTAAATATTGACCTCTATAAACCTCACTAATAGCCTCTTCTGCTCATTCAGCTCAAGAACTATCAACAACAGTTACAACTAGACTATATAAATATAATGCAAGAGCAACCTACGTCGAGATAGATCTTTACCGTTATTTTCAACCACTAATTAAATTTACGGACCCCATTTACCGTGTTTAGTCAACCATGTATCTTTACGGACCAAAAATAACCTCTGAGGTCTGCTGTTGACTCCTATGGATCTTGAATAACCTGTAATTATGGTGGAACGACACTCTTTATGGACCACCATTTACCGTCATACCCAACTTCTATAATTGCTAAAAGCGTTTCTCATTACTCAATGCTATAAATTATCAAAAACGCTGCAAAGTTTATTATTTGTCTATATAGATCACTCGTCTGCAAAGAATGAAGAAAAACATCGATCGCATTTCGGCCAGGTGAAATTTGAACGGAGATTAGGCCTCTTTTGCGATTCACACTCGTGTTTCTGATTTATCGTAAATCCGACCCTTAAATTCTCGTAGGGAGCAAACGGTTTGTCCTACAGGGTTCCGCGTGTTCCCTAAAAAATCCAATACTTTAAATTGATGAAAAAACAATACCTTTACATCAAAAGTTTTCGAGTAAGGGTGTTTTCAACACCTTGAAACGTAAACCAACAAATTTTGAGGGGGGGGGGGTTGAAAAAAATTTCTTGGTCGATTCCAAAGGTTTATTGAAAATAATAAACCAAAAGGTATTGAAATTTCGAACTCCAAAATTCGGTTTTTTTAAAATTATAGTCTTCTTCTTCTTCTTCGTTCCTTCAGCTCCTGGAGGAGCATAGGGCCTGTACAAAATTCCGCCACCTCACTCTATCTTGACTCATCCTGACGACTTCGTTCCAAGTTTTTCCTACTTTTTCAATATCCTCCTCGATTGTTCTTCGCCACGTCTTCCTGGGACGTCCTGCCCTCCGCGCACCTTGAGGATTCCATGTTAGAGCTACTTTTTCGATCGATCCATCTTGCTTTCGTAAGGTGTGGCCAATCCACCTCCACTTTCGCTCTTTGATTTGGAGTTCGATGTGCTTTTGGTTTGTCCTTCTCCAAAGGTCGTCGTTTGAGATCGTGGCCGGCCAGAATACCCTAACGATTCTTCTCAAACACCGATTGACAAACACCTAGAGCTGCGATCCCAGCTTCTTGGTCATCTTCCATTTCTCACTACCGTATAGCAATACGGATTCAACATTTGTTTTGAAGATGCGAAGCTTCACTCTTTCAGAGACTGTTCGGTTTCTCCAGAGTGGATACAACTGAACAAAGGCGCTGTTCGCTTTTCCGATGCGGGCTCTGACATCCTCATCAGTTCCACCGCGGGTTGAAACAATACTCCCCAGGTAGGTGAAACTGTCAACTTGTTCTACGGGGTTATCTTCGATAGTCAGGGAGTGCTCACTGCTGGTATTAATACGTATTTCCTTCGTTTTCGGACCATTTATCTTTAGACCAGCCTGTCTTCCAGCTTCAGTGAGGCCCTCGAGTTTACTATCCATATCACGGAACCTCTGGGCAAGCAGGCACACATCATCAGCGAAGTCAAGATCTTCCAACCTTTCACACAGCCCCCACTGGATCCCTCTTTTCCGTCTACCTATAGCTTTCCGCATGATTCTATCAAGCACAAGCGTAAATAGGGTCGGTGAGAGCAGGCAGCCCTGCTTCACTCCCATATTCACTTTTATAGGGGCAGTGAGACTGTTGTTGTGCAAGATCCTGCATTCATATCCATCGTAAAGGTCCTTGATGATGTTGACAAGTTTTGGTGGCACTCCATACTCTTTCAAAGTTGTCCACAAGAAGTCCTGGCTAATTGAATCGAATGCCTTCTCAAAATCAACAAATGCAGTATACACAGGGCTTTGGAATTCCAAGCTTTGCTCTACAACAATGCGGAGTGTACTTATAAGGTCGATGCAGCTCCGGTTTTTCTGGAAGCCAGCCTGTTCCTTTCTTAGCTTTGTCTCTACGCAGTCTGCTATTCTATTGAGGATAATCCGACAAAGAACCTTGGAAGAACACTATAGAAGCGTGATGCCTCTCCAACTATTACATTATAGTTAACTATTAAATTATAGTTTTGCTGAATTTATGTTTCCATTTTAGCAAGATACAATACTCTTAATTCTCCCGGACACTTTCACATTCCTTACCACGCCTGAAAAGTATAAACGTATACCAAGTATGGACTGTATATTCAAACCACCTATCCACCCACTCAGAATGATTGCTCACTATATACCTACCTCAAAATCCACAAAATTGTAAACCAAAATTTGTACCAAGTATTGGGTTTGATGAACCTTTTGAAATTCCTGTTGTATTAAGATAACATTAAAATTTATTTACTATCGTGGGGTTTCTCGGTTATCTATCTGAAAGGTTTTCCTGATAGGCAGAAATAACCTCGCAAAAATCACCCCATGGTGTTGACCACCGCTAATGGAGCTATGGGAGACTGAACTTGAACTATTCTGCCTTCTTTTCATCTTTAAAATTTTTCCTCGCCTTATAAGATAAACCACCAACGAGTGACAGCTTGTTTTCTTATCAATAATTATTGGTTTAAATTAAAAAAATAAAACTTTCAAGCCGAAAATTGCCCGACTCTACGAGGTTAATGGAGAAAAGGCCGCCAACATATATGCGTTAATGAGGCACTATGTATAGATTGCGGTCGAAGAATCTGCGGTTAGCGTGGAAGCCTATTTTATCTAATTAGATCCCACTGGAGAAACAATGTGAGGTTGGCTGGGAGTTTTTAATCCCACAATGTTTTTTTATTTTGGCTCTTCGGACCCAAGATTTACCGCGGCGGAGACTATTCGATGACTCCAATCTATAAGCAAAAAATTTTGAGGCTATTTTTCACCATTAGTGTACCCAATTAAAACGCAGAATTGAAAGTCAGCTTCCAATCAGTTCTTCGGATCAATTAATGGCACTATGAAACTTGTTCCATTCTTCCATTGTAACTTGAGGAATTTTTATTTAATTCCATCTCCTCTTTTATTCACCGAAAGTATCGAGTTAATAAGAAAATTCAAATATAAAGTGTTTGAAGAGGTTTTGTCTTCTTCACTTCTAAAGTTAGAAAAATCTCATTTTGTGCAGCAAATTGAAGAGAAAAAAGCCAAGTGGGGCATGCATAGGGGGTACGATGCATAGTAGTTAATCTCAAAACATCAATTTCTAAGTACCTTCCACTACCCTCATAGGGGACCATTTACACGCTAATCTGAACAATCCTGCGAAATTTCGTCGAAATCGGACGGAAAATGTAGAAGTTATGGATGTTACAAGGAATTCACGTTTGCGCATGCGCAGCAATTACTATTAGTCCGGGGGTAATGATTTTTATAGGGGACCATACAAACTCTAATATGAACAATCCTAGAAAATTTCATCAAATTCGAATGAAAAATATGAGTGTTATGGCTGTTACAAGGATTTTTAATTTGCGCAAGCGCAGAGGCTGCAATCAGTCCAGGGGTGATGATTTTCACGGGGGACCATCTACTTGCCAACCCGCACAATCTCTGAAAATGTCATCAAAATCGGATGAAAAATGTAGAAGTTATGGCTGTGCCAAGGAATTCACGACAGACAGACAGACACGGAACCAAAATTGTTCAGGAAGGTCGCTGCAAATTATTACACAATGGTTTATTATTTTTCTATATAGATCACTCGTCTACAAAATCACCAACCATCCAATATGAAGAAAAAAAAAAAAAAAACGCTGCAAATCATTGCTCAAAGGTTTATTATTTTCTGTATAGATCATCCTTCTGTATAGATCACTGGTTCTCCATCAATAGCACCTACCACCATCTGTATTCTCCCTTGACCTTCCCTCTCAAATTTCAGCTCCTGCGTTCAATAGGATTGAAAATGGCTTCGGAGCTCACTCAGCTGATCAGTGATCAGAAGAGTGAAGAAGATCTCCTCGAATGCTGGAGACGCCTGGAAGAGCACTTCCATTCAATAGGATTGAAAATGGCTTTCGAGCTCACTCAGCTGATCAGTGATGTGAGGAGTGAAGAAGATCTCCTCGAATGCTGGAGACGCCTGGAAGAGCACCTCCATTCAATAGGATTGAAAATGGCTTTGGAGCTCACTCAGCTGATCAGTGATGTGAGGAGTGAAGAAGATATCCTACCAATTTTTTTTACCTACCACACCTACCTATTGGTAGGTACCACCTACCACACTATAATGGCTTCACACCTTCACAATCAAGTTTATTAGAAAGAACTAAACGCTTCACACTCGATTCGAAAAATAGAAAGCTTGATATGGAAATTTGAATACTGGTTACGCAGAAGGCAAAACTGTATACAAATCGAAGAAATGAACAGCGATCGCATTTTAGTCAGATATAATTTGAACGGCGATTAGACCTCTTTTGCGATTCACACTCATGATTCTGTTTTATCGAAGGAAAACCTTCAAATACTCGTAGGGACCGAACGGTTTGTCCTACAGAGCTCCGGGTGGTCTCAAAATTTTTTAAAAATTCTGTACTATTTAAAATTGGTGGAAAAACGATACCTTTATTTCGAGAGTTTTCGAGCTAGGGCACTCTTGAAAATGTCAACCCTTAATTTTCACCCCTTAGAAGTGACCTAAATCAACCAAAAGCTTCGCGGCACAACTAGACCCCAAATGGAGCCCATATACCAAATTTGAACCAAATCGGTCCAGTGTTGCTAAGAAAAGTGCCGCGTACGGCGGACGGCGGACGGCGTACGGCGGACGGCGTACGGCGGACGGCGTACGGCGGACGGACGGAAATTTTTTTATTCGATTTTCGGATTCTACGTACCTTGAAACGTAAAACATCAAATTTTGAGGGGGGGTTAAAATTTTTTTTTTCTTGCTCGATTCCAAAGGCTTATTATTGAAAATAATAAACCAAAATCAAAAAAAATCAAAATCACTGTGGCAACCCCATGACATTATAATATTAGTTTACAGGTTCCTTGGCAACGCTGTCTCCGATCTGCAAAGATCAGACAGTCGTACATTGAGTAATATTCCGTTCTGCTATGCTTAAATATCATTATAACAATTTTGCATATTAAATGTATTCTTATATTGAAATAGAGTTCTAAGGTTATTATATTTGGCGACGGGAGATGGTGAAAGTAAAAGCAAAAAGGAAGAGCGGATCCGAGAGAATGAAGTTTGAAGACGATCGGTTCGAGCTGGACCAGAGCGATTCTGAAGCGATTGGTAATGTGGCGAATGACGAAAGACCAAGTGACAAGGTAAAACTTATATCACTATTCAAATTTACTCATTTTGATCACTTGAAAGAGGAATGGAGATACTACATCCAACGTTTCGAGTTGGAATTATCACTCCAAGGCCTGGATGGTGATGATACAGTAAAAAGAAATTTGCTTTTGAAATGGATTGGCCCTGAGCCATACCGTTTAGCAGTAGACCACTTTAATCCTCAATCTGTGATGTCAATTGTATATGACGATATCGAGGCATTTTTCAAGGGTCATTACCAAACTAGTAGCCACTATTTAGCAGAAAGACTTCAATTCAGCACATTTTTTCGACAACCGCATCAAAATATTCGCGAATATATAGCACAGCTGCGTAAAATCGCTATTCCCTGCCGTTTTGGTTCTTCGTTGGAGGAGAGACTTCGAGACCAGATCGTTTGTGGTTTGCAAAATTCGACGATTCAGCATGAAATTTTTCGAAAATTTCCTGATGACCAGCCCTGTAAGTTAAGAGACTTAGAACAGTTTGTTTTGACTTTGGAAAATGCCGAAAAACAAACTAAAACATTAAGCATTGCTATAAAACAATCTATTGAAAGTCATGATGATAACAATACTGCAATTAACCGATTACATACTCAAAAATATGTTCCAAGACAAAAAAACGCCTGTTTATCTGGACAGATCCAAACACTGTTTGAGATGTGGGAACATCAAACACCAAAATAGACAGTTATGTAAGGCCCTAGAATCCACTTGCTCGGGATGTGGGAAAGTTGGACACTTTGTCAGAGTATGCACTTACAGAGGCAATGCTATTATAGGAGGGACTACGCCTACATGTAACACCAGAAAACCATTTTCAAACACTAATTACCTCGCAAATGATGATTTGTCCGACGATGCAAATGAAATCAGTAATATAACAATTTACGCAACTGGGGATAAAGCCAAAAGGTTGAGAATTCATCCGTTGATCAATAAAACGCCAGTAGATATGCGATTTGATCCTGGTGCTGATCGAACGGTAATTTGTTCACAGATTTGGCGCAAATTAGGTTACCCTAGATTAGACAGAAAAGCATTACCTTACTGTAGCAGTAGCTATTGAAGAGCGCGCGGAAAATCTTTTTGGTCTTGATTGGATTGAAGCATTTGGTTTGTTACCCAAAGACAAACGAATCCAAGTCTGCCAGGTTGGATTAAGTAACACAGTATCTGAAGAACGAAATGAACAAGATCGCGGACAAATCATGTCAGAATTTAAGGATTTGTTCGACGGCAATGGATGTGTCCATAATTTCCAGGCAAAGATCAAAATCATGGATGACTGCATTCCAGTGATTTCAAGAGCTCGACCTGTCCCTTTTGCTTGGAAAGAGGCAGTTGACAACGAACTTGACAGACTTGTAGGCGCGGGAATTATTGAACCGGTAGACACAACGGTTGAAAATGTTGAATGGGCATCAGCGCTCGTGATTCAGATGAAAGAAAACGGGAAAATTCGTCTGGTCGGTGACTTCAAAAGTACAGTAAATCCATTTATTATTTTCGAAAACTACCCACTACCAACCTTTGAGGAGGCTGTTTCTAAGCTTTCTTCTTACAGTGAATTCAGCGTGATTGACTTGAAAGATGCGTTTCATCAGCTTGAGATTCATCCAGATTGTCGCAAGTATTTTGTAATTGCAACTCATCGAGGATATTTTCGTTACAGAAGAATGCCACAAGGAATCACCATGGCACCTATAATTTTCCAGAAATTCATGGACACTATGTTGAACGATTTGGAAGGGGTAACTTGGTATCAGGACGATATAGCTTTGGGAGGAGTAACACGCGAAGATCATTTACACAGGTTACGGACTGTTCTATGCCGATTAAAACAAATTGGGTTAAGAACTCAGTCAACTAAATTGAATTTGTTACGCCCTGAAATCAAATATTTAGGCTATAAGATCAATGCGACAGGCATTTACCCATTGGAAGATAAGGTGGCTGCAATACGTCAATTTCCAGAACCAAAGAATCAAAAGCAGTTACGTTCATTCCTGGGAAGTATCAACTATTACTCACGTTTTTTACCATCACTGCAAGGATTCTGTGCACCTTTACATCGGTTATTACAGCAAAATACCAAGTGGAATTGGACTGAAGAAGACACTACTATATTCAATCACTTAAAAGAACAACTTTCTTCTGATAAAGTTGTAGTTCATTACCGTACGGATCTACCACTGATATTGACAGTAGATGCCTCAGAATACGGGCTTGGAGCTGTGTTACAGCATAAATTCCCAGATGGTTCACTGCGAGTGGTTTGTGCTGCATCCAGAACGTTGGTTGACTCTGAAAGGAAGTACGCTCCTATTGATCGTGAGGCCCTTGCTATCATGTTTGGAGTTTCCAAATTTGAAAAATATTTATTGGGACGTCAGTTCACGCTGAGAACCGACCATCGACCGCTCTTGCGCATATTGGGAAGCAAAGAAGAACTCCCAAAGGTGGCCTCTAACCGATTGACAAGATGGGCTATCCATCTCAGCAACTTCAATTACTCTATTGAGCATATACCAGGTACTCAAAACAATATAGCAGACTCACTGTCCCGCCTTCCACAGGACAGTAAGGAGTTAACTGTATATGAACAAGCACCACCAAAAATGTCTAGATTACACTGCGTTGTTTTAGAAAAAATGATTATGACTAAACGCCAGATCGCCAACAAGACAGCATCGGATCCCGAATTACAAAAAGTCATTTCATTCACTAACAGAGGTTGGCCTGAGCTATCCACTCTACCACCTGAACTACATACGTTTCATACAAAGAGGAACGAACTTCAGGTTGAAGAAGGATTGCTGATGTGGCATGACAGGATTGTAATACCAAACTATTTTCGAAAAGTTATTCTTCATAAATTGCACGAAACTCATCCTGGAGCTTCCACTATGAAGAACATTGCTAAGAATACCATTTGGTGGCCAAACTGCAACAAGGAAATAGAAGATTTTGTTGATCAGTGCAATACATGTCAACGTTTACGAACTGATGAACAGGAAACGCCTCTCCACCTATGGAACATGCCGGAAAGACCTTGGGACCGCATTCATATTGACTATGCGGGTCTTTATGCAGGGAAAATGTGGTTTGTTGTAATTGACGCATATTCCAGGTGGTTAGAAATTTTCAGACTCCATGATGCTACAACTGATGGCTCCATCAAGGTGTTGAGAACATTATTCTCCAGATTTGGACTTCCAAGCACGATTGTTTCAGACAATGCTTCCATATTTAAATCCGATAAATTTAAACAATTTTCAACTGCAAATGGGATCCATTTGATGCAAACAACGCCCTACCATAGCCGCACAAATGGACTAGTGGAACGAGCCATTCGAACGTTCAAAACACGATTTGAAAAATCAGCCGACCAATTTTCTGACCCTGAACACAGATTGCAAGCTATGCTTTTTGTATACAGAAATTCCATACATTCCTCAACAGGGCGTACTCCAAGTGAGATGTTTTTAGGTCGCCAGCCTCGGACTTTTCTCCAGAGCTTGGGTCCGGATCGTCGTGCGTATGCTGACAGAAAGGCGCTAAAAATGAAGCTGAATCACGACAAAGGTCTTTCAGAACGGCACTTCGAAGAGGGACAGCCCGTATGGTACAAGAGGAAGAACGATCAAGAGTGGAAACCAGCAGTGATCCAGAAGAAAACAGGCGATCTCTCATATCGGACTTCTACCCAAGATCAAGAGGATATCCGTCTCCATGCAGACCATCTACGTCCTCGCAGAAGTGGAAGAACCCGAAATCCGCCAGCTTACCTTGGAGACTATGCGTAGTGGAAATGAACCTTTCACAGGAGGGGGGGAAGTGTGGCAACCCCATGACATTATAATATTAGTTTACAGGTTCCTTGGCAACGCTGTCTCCGATCTGCAAAGATCAGACAGTCGTACATTGAGTAATATTCCGTTCTGCTATGCTTAAATATCATTATAACAATTTTGCATATTAAATGTATTCTTATATTGAAATAGAGTTCTAAGGTTATTATAATCACCAACCATTGATTGCATTTTGGTCAGCTCTAATTTGAACGGAGATTAGGCCTCTTTTGCGATTCACACTCGTGTTTTGATTTATATATATATATATATTTCAATATAAACCCTTAAATTTTCGTAGGGAGCGAACGGTTAGTCCTACAGAGCTCCGCGTGGTCTCAAAAAATTCTAAAAATTCTATAGAATCTTAAATTGAAGGAAAAACCATACCTTTATATCAAAATTTTTTGAGTTAGGGCGTTTTCAAAATTTCAAAATTGATTTTGGAACCCTTAGAAGTGACCTACATCAACCAAAGCTTCGGGGCACAACTAGACCCCAAATGGAGCCTACATACCAAATTTCATCAAAATCGGTCTATGCTAAGTGGCAAAAGTGCCGCGTACGGCGGACGGCGGACGGCGTACGGCGTACGGCGGACGGACGGCCAAATTTTTATTCGATTTTTGGATTCTACGTAGGTACCTTGAAACGTAAACCATCAAATTTTGAGGGGGTGTTAAAATTTTTTTTTCTTGGTCGATTCCAAAGGTTCATTATTGAAAATAATAAACCAAAAGCGAGGGGAAATTTTGATTTTGCAGAATTTTTTTTTTCAACCTTGAAAAGTGAAAACAAAGCTTCTGTTGACTCGGAAGCAACACTCAAGAAAAACTGGGTCCTTTCGTCTTCCTATTCCACATAAATCTACGATATGACTACAGCAGGAGTACAGAACAACAAGTAGGGTAAAACAACCAATAACCAGCACCCCCCCTAATAATCGGCACTCTCAACACATTCTGGTCGAAAATAAGAGTTGAGAGTGACCTAGGAGGCTTAAAAAAATATTTTCAGGGGCTACAACTGAATACCAAGCTTGTCAGCTGGTTTGTGGGCCGACGATCGACGATAATCGACGACGATGATTTTTATATCTGCCCAACCTGCTTAGAATATGCCCCTGAGGACCTCCCCTCTGAGAAATCTTAGGCCAAAGACTAATTCTATTTATTTATTTTTTTTTTGATTTTATTTCTCTACTCTATTTTTTTAAATATAAAATATTAAATTTTAACTTTATAGTTTGAAACCAACGTTTGATTTCCTTTTTCACCTATTCAAACTTTTGTGATATTTCTTGTCTCATCCATTCACCTCCATCGTTTGGGACTTAATTTATGTGATATTTCAAAATAATTAGAGTGTTCAACACCAAATTTTGTCGAGAACAACCTGGTATTTCACTTCACTGTAGGTAGGTACCTCGGTAACCCACTGTTAACCTTAAAGACTGACTTAAATTTAAGACTGATTAAAATAACGTTATTTATTTAAATTTAACGTTATTATACCTTTAATATATTTTAAACGTTAATATATTTAAATTAACGTTATTATACCTTTCGTTACCATTTTAGGTTTTTTTCTATCCCTCACCAGGTTCTAAACCTGTTCCAACTATTAGTATGACAGCGTTAAATTGGTAGTTGACAGGTGCCAACTATTAGTACAGAGCAGTGCCCATCAATGGTGGACTGGTGCCCACTATTGATTAAAAGCCGTGCCAATTGATGGCAAAATGGGTGCCGGCTACTAGGAAACCTGTTGTTAATGTAGTATTGCCTAACAACTCGATTCGAAAGTTGTTATGAAGTTTCCAAGTATTTTTCCAATGAAGTACAGATGTTTATCAACGTAAAGAAGAAAAAAATAATAGATTAGCACTCTAAACTGATTTATAACTGCGTTTTGAAGTTGAAGATCGGGCTTAGCAGTGCCGACTATTAGTGGTTTCACCCTATATGAATTTCGTAATTGAAATAGGGTGGGTTTAGTAGTCTGTAGTTAACTAAGTTAAAGTGTCAGCATCTGATAGCCTCGGTGAATCGAGAAAATTGCATCAAAATCAATCGAAAATTAGCTGAGGAAAATGCGAAAAACCGAAGTATTGCTTAGAATCTACAGTAGCTGCTATTAAGTGACTTCTACTACGACAGGCACAATCTGGTTCTTTCGTGTTAGATGGTAAGTCAATCCATGTGAAGTTATACGTGTAAACTGAGTAGATGCGCCGTATACATCGCTTCCCGCATCTACAAGGAGAAGAGAAGTAAGTGAGAGAAAAGAAGCCACCCAGAGGTCATCGTATCTTCAGTGAGAATGACGGCTCGATCGACTGGAACACCCTGGCGATCCATCACTCCCATCAGCTTCCCTGAGAGATTCACTCAACCTCATCCAGCACATACTTGACCTTTGACCCCAGATGTTGGTTTTTCTTCTATAAAAAGGCCTCTTTCCCCAAAGAGGTGGGTACGAAATTTACATCATCAATTTATAAAAAACCATCACGTGAAACGGCCTTTTTGGGATGTTAACGGTTTGTATAAAACAGGCATCATTTTGCGTAGTGTAAACACGTCGTTCTTGCATTTCAAGGAATGATAAGATTCCAAACATCACGCCTTCGAATTCCATCATCATCGTACGTTATGAATCCATCATATTTCTTGAATTGACGAGTCCGACTATTGTGCGGGTCAAAAACTCAATAAAACCCTGATGGGGTCATCAGTCTAGCGGTACTGCATCATCCCGGGTGAAGGAGGTGGGAGTCAAGTATAGGTATCGGGAGATAATTTCAATATGCTCGGAGGAGATAAGGTTCGAAACGTGCAAACAGAAAGGCTTTGTTGTCTTGAGAAGTTCCTGCTGATCTTGATTTATCGCTGTGTTATCACTATAATACGAGCTGCATCCAGAAAACTAAAGTCAACGACCGACTATTTCTTCATTGAGAAAGATTAATTCCAATGTGAAGGATGGCAGTTTACGTCTATAAGCTAGTCAACAATTGATCTATCATTTCGCAAACCAATTTTTGTTTATTATTTTCAATAATGAACCTTTGGAATCGACCAAGAAAATTTTCATTAACACCCCCTCAAAATTTGATGGTTTACGTTTCAAGGTACGTAGAATCCAAAAATCGAATAAAAATTTGGCCGTCCGTCCGCCGTACGCCGAACGCGGCACTTTTGCCACTTAGCATTGATCGATTTTGATGAAATTTGGTACGTAGGCTCCATTTGGGGTCTAGTTGTGCCCCGAACATTTTGGTTGATGTAGGTCACTTCTAAGGGTTCCAAAATCAATTTTGAAATTTTGAAAACGCCCTAACTCAAAAAATGTTGATATAAAGGTATTGTTTTTCCTTCAATTTAAGATTCTATAGAATTTTTAGAATTTTTTGAGACCACCCGGAGGTCTGTAGGACAAACCGTTCGCTCACTACGAGAATTTAAAGTTTGGACGTACGATAAATCAGAAACACGAGTGTGAATCGCAAAAGAGGCCTAATCTCCGTTCAAATTAAGCTGACCGAAATGCGATCGATGTTTTCCTTCATGTTGGATGGTTGGTGGCTTTGCAGACGAGTGATCTATATAGAAAAATAAAAATAATAAACCATTGTGTAATAATTTGCAGCGTTTTCATCTGCGGGATTATCAGGTTGAGGTGCCTCTGTTATACTTAGAAGGCATACTTACGGAAGAGGTAGCTGAATTGTTTGGTAAAACACGAAGAACTAGACATTTACAACCTAATTATCACCCAATTGGATGGAGTTGAGCTGAACAAAAGCTATGCAGATGGCTAAGGGCCCAATCTGAAGGTATCTAAGGGTTCAAATGCCCTAATCATGTATCCAGACAAAAACGCTGCGAGTTATTACACAACGGTTTATTATATTTATATAGATCACTCGTCTGCAAAGCCACCAACCATACAACATGAAGAAAAACATCGACCGCATTTCGGTCAGCTAAAATTTGAACGGAGATTATACTTAGGCCTCTTTTGCGATTCACACTCGTGTTTCCGATTTATCGTGCGTAAAACCTTTAAATTCTCGTAGGGAGCGAACGGTTTGTCCTACAGAGCTCCGCGTGGTCTCCAAAAATTCTAAAAATTCTATAGAATCTTAAATTGAAGGGAAAACAATACCTTTATATCAAAATTTTTTGAGTTAGGGAGTTTTCAAAATTTCAAAATTTATTTTGGAACCCTTAGAAGTGACCTACGTCAACCAAAATCTTCGGGCACAACTCGACCCCAACTGGAGCCTACATACCAAATTTCATCAAAATCGGTCAATGCTAAGTGGCAAAAGTGCCGCGTACGGCGGACGGACGGCCAGATTTTTATTCGATTTTGGATTCTACGTACCTTGAAACGTAAACCATCAAATTTTGAGGGGGTGTTAGAAATTTTTTTTTACTTGGTCGATTCCAAAGGTTCATTATTGAAATAATCAACCAAAAATCACCCATCTAAGAAAAGAAGCGTCCCATCAAATGTTCCCTATTGAATGGAAACTTTAATACCTGAAGCAACAGCAACTAGGTACGTGATTGGAATTGATGCAGCAGGTCAAAACAATGCGGGGATTAGGCCTCTTTTGTGATTCACACGCGTGTTTCTGATTTATCGTAAGAATATCATCTTGATCGTTCTTGTATATGACTTTACAGTGGATTCGAATCTGAACTGGGGTTATTCATTGATTATATTGACAAGCGGAAAAACCTTGTTCTTTGCAGAAGGATAATCCACAGACAAATAATAAACCGTAGTGTAAAAATATAGCGTTTGTTGTGTTATGCTGGAAGGTTGAGCTATTTTTATTATTGCTGTATAAAGTGCCACAATACCAGCCTGTTTGCGGGTGGTGACACCACGTAAGTAACCCTGTCAAGTTGCCTAACTCAAGTAACTCAGTGGCAATTTCCCCGTACTGCACTCCACTCCGTGAAAAGGTCGCGGGCCATGACCCTGACGGCGGATTATGAGGATGCGATGAAGAACCACAACGGTAAGTCCTCAAACCCGTTAAGTTTTAGTTTGACCGCTTGAATTGGTGTTTTCTCATTTTGAGAAAATTTTATTCAACAACGTTTTCAGGTCGTATTTTCGCGACCCTCTGGAAGAACCGGTGAGCGAGAATCGAATAAGTCACTCCAACCATCCAAACATTTCTTCGCGAACCGAGGCGTAGAATTCTGGTCGGGTCGGCCATTTCAATTAATGAAGCACGTCCGACTCCTTTCTCTGCGATGTTTGTTTTTCGCGAGCCTTTTCCGCATCTTGAATATTCAATCGGGATTCTCTCGTGGACAACCCAATAACACACTACTTGCCTCACCTAACAAACACGCATACACACGGACAGACGGTTGTCCCATTGGTAATCTATGGAGCGCCCGCGACGAGGAACAGGATCAAATTTAAATCGCGGGTTCTCGAAGACTTCCGAAAGAAAGTTGTGAGAAGTAGGTATCGAGGTGGGGTGAGAAAAGTAGGGGTCGAGCGTGAATACGCCTCCGTATGACCTTCTTCTCCCGGGACTTGTCGCAGAGACTGAAATTAAATGAGATATTATTCAAATTTAACCCACCTTCCAACACCTACTTGGGGTGTGAGTACATTTAAAGTGAATTATAAGCTGGTAATTTCCTTTGGCATCTCGCTCTTAGGATACCTAATATCTTTTTAGTACCTTCATCTCTGAGTGGCCGGACTATCTACCAACAGACCATTTTCAGGAAACAATGATTATTTACGTTTTGCGCTACTTTCCTATGTGTCAGATTGAAGGTGGCACCGGAAGAGGCAAAACTGGTCCAAATTGGTTCAAAATTTACCGTTACTTGGTTTCGGACAGTTTCTCATCGACAATTGAGAGGAACTGGACCAAAATGTTTATGGAAAATGTGGCCTTTTTTTAGGTACTCAACCTGAAAACATTAATTTTCACTTCCTCGGTCTCATTAGATCAGTTTACATCCGAATTAGTAGGTATGTAAGTAAGAGAATCATGCCTAAAAAAAATTTCTTTGGACAAACAAGGACCAGTTTTCTACCTAGTTGGGTATCTAGTATAGATTCATCAATAGGAGAACAAGGAAACTCAGAATAGTTAGTGTATGATTTAGTATGTATAGAACAGCAATACTATTGACGAATTCCCCTATGGAACCAAATTTTAGCAATTTGTTTCCCAAATTATGTTCATGATTTTTCGATTCATCGTACAACCAACAACAAACACAACTGATCCGAGTCAATACGCTATCACTAGGGCTTGAGGCCGATCCCGAACTACCCTCTAAATTTGAGCAAAGTCGAACAAATAGATCACGAGAACTAGCTGGAAAACGGTAAATGATGCCCAGGGTATTGGTTACTATTGGTGCAATGGGGACTAAATTCTTAGGGGACCATCTAGACCACTACGTAGTTGCTATTTCGCACAAAAACTGTAACTTTAATCTTGATTTTTCATGAATGTATATAAATAAGCCTTATGCAACGAATTGGCCAAAATTTTGATTATTAAAAAAAACTGAAATACAAAATAAAATAAATATACAATAAAATAATAGAATTAATAAATTAAAAATTCAAAGTACCCAAGTTTTTGTTCACTGCGAAAAATCACATTTATTTGCAAATTATTACACAATGGTTTATTATTTTTCTATAGATCACTCAAAGCCACCAACCATCCAATATGAAGAAAAACATCGATCGCATTTCGGTCAGCTATAATTTGAACGGAGATTAGGCCTCTTTTGCGATTCACACTCGTGTTTCTGATTTATCGTACGTCCAAAACTTAATTCTCGTAGTGAGCTCCGGGTGGTCTCAAAAATTCTAAAAATTCTATAGAATCTTAAATTGAAAGAAAAACAATACCTTTATATCAGAATTATTTGAGTTAGGGCGTTTTCAAAATTTATCTTTGAACCCTTAGAAGTGACCTACATCAACCAAAAGCTTCGGGGCACAACTAGACCCCAAATGGAGCCTACCTACCAAATTTCATAAAAATCGGTCAATGCTAAGCGGCAAAAGTGTCGCGTACGGCGCACAGTGGGCAAAATGGCCAATCTAGGTGGACAAAAGTCAAGTCAAAACATGGGAATCTCTAATATTAGTCATTGTTCATTATGAGTTTGCAGTCCCCAAAACGTTAATATTTACATTATCAAAACCTTCTATTGCTGTAAAAACTTCGATCAAAAGTGTCGCTGTTTCCTGTTCGAATAAGATCGTATTATCAGCTACTATGAACCCCCAACTTTTCTCGTCTACGCTGCAGTTAGTTGTAGGCAGAATCGTTCCAGGCTTGGTTTCGGCAATAATGGAAACGATTGAAAGGAGTAAGTACTATTTTTTCCTGCTAAAATGTAAAACTAGTGTCTGATACTGTCTGTTTATGAGTATATGCCATACCGTATTTCTAAAAATGATAATTTACATCTTGGAGTTAAAGTAGCACACGGCCTAGAGTTGCCAAGGAAATCCGATTTTTTGCGTTTATTTAAGTGTTCTAGTTTCGGTATTCAACCACCTTTTTTTGCGATTTTATGCGTTTTTCCCGAGTTACTTATAAAATGGTTGATTTTCAGGTATAAATATCACGATTCCTCGCCATCAATTTGCTACCAAAGAAAGATGGCCACGAAAACCTCACTAGGTAAGTATGTGATCGGGTTAGGTAATCTCGACGATTCTTCAAAAATATTAAATTTAAAAATGATCAAAATGCTGTGATAGACTTTCAAAAAAATCGGAGAGAGAGGTGGGAAAATAGCCATGGGAAAGAAGACATTTTTCCAACAATATTCGACATGGCTGAGTGGGAAAGAGTTTGAAGTTGTCATTTCTTACAAAATTACTCAAGGAATCATGAACCAACCAATTGTGCGTCCCGAAAACCCGTTTGAGGACTCAAGCGATAAAAACAAAAAGAAGAAAAGAGAAAGAATTGTTGACTGCTGGTCCCGAAAAGTTATGCTTAGCAGCGCTCACTGCTCTCTACTCAGCAGAAGACAGGTCCACAAGCCGTATCTTGAAAGAAGCATCTTCAAGCACATCAACAGTTGAATCTTCTAACGATGTCGAATAAGAACATGACTATAATATTTTCAAATTTCAATTTTTCAGAGGTATATTCGTCTAACACACTGTAATAATGTCATTAATCTCAAGTAATTAATCAGTAGGACCTACCTATTTATAATGCCAAGAATTAAGATAAAACATGGACAAACAATATCATGATACACCGTTTGCCTACTTTCATTGAAGTCAGAAAAGCTTTTCATTATTTTTCCCGTAATCAGGGTCTTTTATTCAATTTTGAATAAAAATCGACCAAAAATAATTTTGTCCACCTAGATTGGTCATTTTGCCCACTGTGCGGCGTACGGCAGGACGGCGGACGGACGGCCAAATTTTTATTCGATTTATGGATTCTACGTACCAAGAAATGTGAACCATCAAATTTTGAGGGGGTGTTGAACAATTTTTTAAATGCGGATGTTCCCAATTGGGAACAATGGAATGTAAACGGTTAACCGTTTACATGGCTACCAACTTACGCACACTAGGTAAGTTAATTTTTGAAAGTAATGCAAATTTGCTGGGACCAATGTTTTGAGAAAGACGCCAGTTTACTAAGATCGATCAATCGAGGCAAATGTAACCAGTTTACTGAGATTTGTTCCACAAATAACGAGTTACAAGATGTAGGTAATTATTTGGTTCATGCTCACCTCTATGAAAACACCTGTGATGAAACACCTCTATTACCTCTCTTATTGGTTTGTCCTGCCACCTGGAACACCTGCATCGTAAGAGGCTCCTAACGGTTTGAATTCGCCTGGGATTTGAGCCCTGAAGATTCGAAAGGTCCAAAGGCAAAACCAATTTTAATGAGGTGAATCGAGTCGTCTGAAGCTAATTGGTGACCAGAGATGCTAATAACAGAGAAGACCTTCCACCTAATGTGCGTGACTGGTCGACTAGTTTTGAGTGATAGAACGTTCACCTCACAAGGAAATCAGGCGTTCACCTCAGGAATGCCCATCTCATCCCGACTTTGATGAAATTCGTTATGGCTGGTACCGCTATAATAGGAGTCTAGTTTTGAGTAGGGAGAACTAGGTTTTTCTGTTGGGTTGAGTTTTAATGCACCACATCTCAGGTGTTTATGGGAGTTTTATGAGGTGGTACCAGATCGAAAACAAATTGGACCGAAGTGATACGAATTAGTCCCGAATTGATTCAATTGGATCGTGAAGATTATAATTCAACAGATGGGTGGGCAATGGCAGAGTTTTGATTTCTCTCTTACATTGACACACAATAATAATAACATTAATGTTCACAATCAATAAACTTACAAACATAGATAGCTGGTATTCTTATCGTAACAAATAGTTTCAAGCTATTAGTTATTGACCACCGCCATTTAGTTCAGTAAAGGTCTTTCAAATATAAACAAACTGTATGTGTAAAGGAACTTTGCCTATACTTTTTTTAAAAATAGTTATGTGATAGGATTGTATATGACGAGTACAGCCTTGGCTCTACGAAAATTGGGTAGGGAAACTGGTCTAAAAACGGCAGTTACTCGTGGATTATATTGGGACAGCCCAAGCGGAGAGGATATCATTCTCCTGAAAGGTTAATAAGGAATGTGGTATATTACTTCCGAGTCTACCCAGGTTGTCAAAGCTATGATCGATATTGAATATCAGGACTTCAAAATTGACAGTAGCCCCAGCGCATGCGCAATCGTACAACCCTTGTAACAGCCATAACTTCTACATTTTCCATCCAATTTCGATGAAATTTCTCACGATTGTTCAGATTGGCGTGTAGATGGTCCCCTGTGAGCGTAGTGGAAAGTACTTAGAGATTGATGTATTGAGATTAACCTCTATGCATCGGATCATCTATATAATCGGGTTATGGATACGAGGAAGCTATGTGCCACACCCGCTTGGCAGACGTTTTATACAATTTACAGGGTGTCCAGCGACCTAAAAAACCGGGTAAACCGGGAATTTTACTCTACTGGATAACTCAGAGAATTTCATTTTTTTCCCGGAAAACTAATATGTACTTAATAAGTGATAATTTTAACTTAATTAATAATTTTAATTTTAAGTTTGTAATGATAATATCAACGTTCATTCTCGACATTTTCAAACAATCGAAGGTGGAAACAAGCCTTTGAAGTGGTCGTTTCTCTCTAGCAAGCCAACAAGTTTTGACGATTTCAAACTTCATTCTCGACTTTTTCGAACAATCGAAGGTGAAAACAAGCCTTTGAAGTGGTCGTTTCTCTCGAGTAAACCAACTAGTTTTGACGATTTCAACGTTCATTCTCGACATTTTCAAACAATCGAAGGTGGAAACAAGCCTTTGAAGTGGTCGTTTCTCTCTAGTAAACCAACAAGTTTCGACGATTTCAACCCTCATTCCCGACTTTTTCAAACAATCAAACCTGAAAACAAGCCTTTGAAATGGTTATTTTTCTTGAGTAAACTCAAAAGTTTGATGATTTTATCGTTCACTCTCGACTTTTCCAAACTATCGAAGATGAAACAAGCCTTTGAATGAAGTCCCATGAAATAGTCCCATGAAATAGTCGTTTCTCTCGAGCAAACCAACATGTTTCGATGATTTTAACGTTATTCCTGACTTTATCCAAGAATCGGTGTCTCTGTTGTGTCTGTCATGAAATGTTTTGTAACGGGCACTCGAAGTTATTCTTCGATTTCGATGAAATATTCAGGGCTAATTGAGCTGATTCCTGATGAAAATCCCTCTGACTGATAGAAACCACTTATACAGTTTCCACTTATTTCGATGACATTTTTTAGATGTCATGCGGGTTGGGGATGGTTCCCTTTGAAAATAATCGTCCCGGTCTGATAGGTAATAAGAGATTGATGGTTTCAGATCAACTACGAAGCATCAGATCATCCGTACTTCATCCGTGGAAACGAAGAAACTTTTATGCCACACCCACTTGGTTTTCCTATTTCCAGGGCTTATTCGTTCCAAAATGTTCTCGAAACACTGAATTTCGAGACATTATGATTACGTTCATGTACATTTTAATTCAGTTAGGACCCTGGAAAAAGTAGAAAATTTAACCTGGAAAACCTGGAAACTCAGGAAATTTTTTTTTCGGGGAATCGCTGGACTTATACTAATTAATAAATGACAACTTCTCGAAACAAGCATTTTTTGTGTCAGGAGAGTCACCGATCCAAAGAGAAAGTAGGAAACTGGTCTAAAAATAGTTGTGACCAAGATTCCACCATGTTTCCTGTTTGGGAGAAAATGACTCGGAGGATAAGTGAGAAAACTGGCCTAAGGAAGACCATCAGTTTCCCCTACGACCCTTCATCCTTTTAATCTCCTAGTAATGTCTTGTCTCTCATAGCGTCACCTCCATATTGGTAAACTGTTATACAACGCAATTTATTTCGGGGGATCGTTCATGATCTCCTCTCAGTGATTCTCATTCCTGGTACGTCCTACAAATAAATATACCAACATATCTTCTATCCCCTTTTCACAAGTTGCATAATTATGAGCCGCCTCATCCTCAATCAATCTCATGTCTCCTCCATTCTCATCTCATAGTTATTCATGATACCTCAGAGTAGAAGCGACGGTTTCGTTATCTTTGTTGAAAGATGAGATTCTCCAATCTATTTCGGTGACTCGCCCAACTTTACGGTTAATACTACTTCGTTTACGTACTAGTTTTTGATGAAAGGTGAGAACCGGGATCAAGAGTCCAGTAGGAGTTATCTAGGTGATACGTCAATTTATATGCCTGTTTTTTAAAATTGATTGATTTTTGACAATTATTTTTGATTATTTATCACATTTTGGTTGTTATTTTCAATAACGAACCATTGGAATCGACCAAGAAAAATGTTTTTCATCCCCCTTCAAAATTTGATTTACGTTTCAAGGTACGTAGAATCCGAAATCGAATAAAAAATTTTCCGACCGTCCGTCGTACGCCGTTTTCATAGCAACCGATTGGTTCAAATTTGGTTTGTGGGCTCCATTTGGGGTCTAGTTGTGCCGCGAAGCTTTTGGTTGATGTCAGTCACTTCTAAGGGGTGAAAAATAAGGTTTGAAATTTAAATAGTGCCCTAGCTCAAAACCCTCGAAACGAAAGGTATTGTTTTTTCTCCAATTTAAGATAGTATTGAATTTTTAGAGACCACGCGGAGCTCTGAAGGACAAACCGTTCGCTACCTACGAGACCTTAAATAGCCAAAAATTCTACATTTTCCAACCGAATTTGATAAAACTCTGAGAAATACTTCAGAGTGAATATCAACGACATGAAAATCAATGACTCAGGACAGATATAAGCCGATGAGCATGCGCCAACGTGTATTCCTTTAAGGGGTTTCGTTCGATAAAACAGAATCACGAGAGCGAATCGCCAAAGAGGTCAAATCTCCGTTGAAATTTTATCTGACCATTGCAGTTCGTTTCTTTAGTTGTATTCAGTTTTGTTTCCTTAGCAATCAGAAATCAAATTTTCATGTCTTCGATTTGTCCCTACTCAGTTTTTGCGTCCTTAGCAACCATTTTCCTTCCTACCTCCTTCATAATCATCTGTACCTACTTTTACGTCAATACTCAATATATAATTCTCGAAGTCCAAATGCCTACAATTGCTAGTGAATACTTAGGACGATAAACGATCCTCAGTATGGTTCAATATTTTCTATGTGACCCCTCAGTGTTTGTGATGTCTCTTAGATAGAACATGAAGATAACGGTAATTTGTTGCTTTGAATTCACTATTTGAGATCACGAACGACAATAACGAAAACGTTCCTTTAAGGAGTGTTTTTATACACTTACGCATGATTCCGGTGTATTTTTACTCGCTCGAGAAGTTCTGACAATAGGCACACTCAGTTACCAACAGCCAACTTCAGATGCCACCAAAAAATAGACAAAATCCATCAAGTTCATTTTCCACCAAGTTATAAGACATACATAAACGTACTAGAAGAAATTTGTGAAAAATAGAGTCTAGCAGGATAATTGAACGTAGAGATCTTTCATATGGAATCATATAATATAGAGTCTCTGATATTTATTTAGAAAGCGAGAATTCTACCTTTCAACGTGCTATTGAAGATACAACTCCATACAACAGATTTCCTTCACAAACTATCTATGTTGTTTTATAACAGGAATCTGTACTGCCCATCCAACTCGGCAGTCGTGTTTTTCTATTCCTTTAACTTATATTGATTGTTTACTTACGAATAAATATGTTTTGTTAACTTTTTTCGGACGTTAAAAGTATTTACCCGCTTCGATTTGCATAGTTTTCTAGGTTATGACATATGGAGGCCCCCATTCTATACCCTCTTGCCCGGATTTCGCCTTCACGGGCTAGCTAGCCATCATAGTGGGAGCAGGCAATAAATCAGCCTGGGACCGTTCTTATTAGATCCTGGGGCTTTTAACGACCTTCCACACATGGAACGTATTGTGAACTCTGATAGAGAAGAATGACAGTGGCGAACTGCATAGTTTATGCAGCCTAACTACTTCGTACTACCTCGGTGGTTTATGATCATGAATGTGATCAATGATTCACTCAATAGTCGTAAGAAAGTAGTAAAAGTAAACAACCATTTCAGGTTGGGTTTTCGTCCAATTGCCATTCCAAAGGGAAGATCTATCTTCGAAAGGGAGATCAGAATTTGTTCTGACGATCTAGCTCATGGCTTCCAATCGCTTCACCGCCCTGGGTTGGGACGAGGTGGGCGTTGAGCCCCGGACGCACGAACCCCGGCGGCGAGATTCAAACCCATGACCCTCGCAGAAGTAAGCCCAATCCCACTACCAAAGAACGCGCGCCTCAGCGCCCACGGCCACACTGGACCCCAACAACTCAATAGAAATTCGGCATCGAAATTTAGGGAAATGGCTTCCAAGTCAAGTTATGAAGACCTACTAGACGTGCGTAACGAAGTTTCTTAAACAGGACCTGTTTAACAGGATACTAGTACCTGGTATCCATCTAAACTGATGTGGGCATAAATCGAAGAAGAAAATGTCGGAATGTAACCTTCCAGGAAGAGGGACTGCCTGATGACAATGGATACACTGATGCTATCAATGACAGTTGTTCAGTATTGATGCTGGATTTGCTTTTATTGAATAGGTATGGATTGAATGTTGGGAAGGTGAATAGTACCTAAAAAATATAGTTTTATTGTATTGATAGGCTCAGTCAAATTATGGTGTATAATGAACCTTATTCAATTCAAAGTTTTGTCCATTTCATGTATTATCACCATCTCACCACCATCACCCACATCATGCATCAATCCTTTACCACACTTTGATTACAATAGGGGTATTCATGGTCTATTCGATCGTCGAATCGTCGAGAAACTGCGGTAACTCGAGGTTTCATGAGGCTCCCACATTTTCCCCTATCGAAACGTCGAAAATCGAATTGTGCGTAGCGCTCCTAGTGGCATCAGACAATAACCAAGTGTAAAAAGCACCGCATGTTCATTAAATTTTTAGCTAAAGTTTTAGCTAAAAAATGAGAATATCCCAGAGGTTCCCGATAAAATCCTGTTACAAGATTCACAGCACACGAACGAAAAAATCTATGGCTACAGTTGAAAAAGGATCATGCTTCAGACTTCTTAATAGGTACTGATGAGGAGTCTTGTCTCAAAGGAAACCCCTTGCTACTTCCGTCGCACAATTTTGAACGCATTTGCAATTTTTTTTTTGCATGACTAAAACATTTTCCATGCTTAATTTTGTGCTTTAATTGAATGATTTAATGCCAGCAAGCAACATTTCCACTTCTCCCGCGGACCATTTGACCGAAAAAATTTTGAAAAAAAAAAACAATCAAAAACCAAAACCACTTTGAACGGAATAAAAACGAACCAAAACGAAATAACGAACTGAAAAACGGAATAAAAAGAAGAAAGTTGTTGAAAGAAAAACTCCGAATGAATGATGAGAAGACTTGTTTGTTGATGTTATGATAGTTGCTTCGTACAACTGCGTGTAGGATCGCATTTGTATTTCGAGTTTCGACGTTGAATCTAGGTTTACGACGCCTCATCAGCCCGCGTTAGAGCGAATCGTCGAATGAGCCAGAGCGCATGCGCATTGACTCTCGTCGAATATCAAAATTCGAAGATTAGACGGTATTTGACGATTCGACGTCGAATCTTCCAGACCATGAATACCTCTAATATGGAATGCAAAAGCCGTAGAAAGCCTTTAAGTAATATTGTCTTAAATGAGAACTGTTGGACTCAAAAATCACCCCTCAATCTCCGCCATTCAGAATAATATTGCACGCAGTTAATTCTGTAGGGATGGCGAAGGTCCACGTGTTCACCGGTCACCTCGTCGAGGGTGAACGGTCTAGAAAGAATCTTAATTGCCTGAAGGGGTTTGTCCAGTTTGCCCTGAAATCCGCGATGAGGGCGGCTGTGGCCGGCCTATCGTTTTCGTTATCGGAGCTCACCTCACCACATTCTAGCTGGTTACCGGTGATTACGGTTTTTCACTGGAGAGAAATTTACATTATAAAAAATGTTCACGTCATACTTACTAGACTCTAACGGTTCACGAGTAATCGATGAGCATCGAGCCTCTTTATGCACTTAATCGTCTCAGGAATCAGTTTCATTCTTTTCTGCTAGAAGGGTGAGTAAATTAGTAACTTGAACAGTAAGGGTTCGGCTTTGGGTAATGGTTCTGCTGTTTTCGATCCTCAACCCTGAAAAAAAGCAGTAGGATTCTGTCCACCATCTTCAATAGTTGGAGGTATTATGGTGTCTAAAATCTAGTGACTTTACTTTAGGCCAAATGAAAGAAATTTGAACCATGAATACCGAAGAAATAATCTTCAGAGGTTCATGCTTGAAAGAGTGAATTGAATAGAGAGGGTGAAGAACTCTAGAGAGAGGCTCTTCACATCACTTCCTTCCTCTGATCCATCCAAGTCTTGGATAAGAAGTGTGTAACGGAGGAGTGAGGGAAAGAGACATAAGAAAGGAGTGAGTGGAGTTTTAGTGAGAGAAGAGTCATGTGTGTCAATAATAAAATAATTATATAATATACTATAATATCATTTTTATTCTTTTAATTTCAAATTCATACCTCACGGATGCTGGAACTTTGTAAGCATAATAAATTGTAATATTCTGTTTGAACTCCCCCGCCGTTAAACGAAACGTGATTTCAAATCTACCGCCTAGACCTAGTTCCAAAGTGCCCCAACAGAGGTCAGCGCTACCACCCCGTTTTCACACTGATTAAAAACCATATCCCGACAATCCGTAACCGGATTATAAGAACCAGTACGAGTATATTTTAGTACAATAGACAACATTAACTAATACTGATTAAGTTTACTCCCCCGAAAGTACTGAATCATAGCGACATTGTTTTGCCCCCGTTCTGCTCCACTCCGCCATCTTTCCTCAGTCCAGGTCTGCTTGTTACCCCGTTTACCCGTAGTTTCAAGTAGTGCAGCTTAATACCGTTTATACCAGTCTTTATACCGATAATTGCCGTTCTCAATCAACCCGTAACCCGTGGTAATTACATATTCCTTGGTTCATGTCTTCCTCTAAACTCTTCAGATACAATATTCGTTTATAAATTTTGTCAAAAACCTCTCGCCCAACTTGAGATTTTCATTGTAGCCATTTTTATTTGCCTTATAGCTCAACGAGATCTTCTTTTGACGGTTTTTACAAAGTCGTCGTACAGTTTACCACAGCATACCCATCCCAAACTTTCTTGCCTCTCCTGTTAACAAACTCACTAAATAGTTGAATTTTTGAACGTTGTGCAGTTGGAATTAAATGGATTTACAATTCGAACATTTGCCTACATCCTTGAGAATTATAATTGTTTCCATCAAGTATGGATAATTTCCAAACCCGGCAATGTAGTTGTTAAGAGCCATCCAAACTCATGATCCATCGTTAATCGTTACAAGCTCTACCACATGTGGAATAATATCGGTAACTTGCTAATGTGTGGAAGAAATGTCTATCGGTTTGATTCTTGTTGAACGAATATTATTCTTATTTTATATTTTTGTTGGTATTGACAACAATTTGGGTGGAAATCCAAAGTACTAATAATAACTAGAGGTTAAAATCCTCGCTTTCAGGACACCATGCTGCGCTCCTTCCCATTCCTATTTCCAATGCTCTTCCAGGGCTTCGGATAATTTGGTGAGTGAATGAATGAGTTGTTGAAGAATCCCAAAGAAAGATAGTGAGAGGAAGACCCAAGCTGCCATAGTACTATCATAGTACTGCCATAGCACCTCTCATCTTTGATGACTGGTGAGTGAATACAACAGTTGTTTGGTAAGTGACTCAGAAGAAGAGTCATTTGGTCAGTGAGTGAGAGACTTGAGAGGAGCTCAGTTCATGACTGAGTTGATTAGTTAGTTATTAGTAGATGAAACCTGAGACGAAATGTGAACAAATTCTCTTCATATAAATACACAAATTCGTACTCTAAGGTAGGATAACTCGTGTATCGGTCATGACGGAAGTGGTGAAAGAAGCAAATACCGTTAGTGAATTATCACGAGCGTGAGTATCTTGAAGGAGAGAAGATTCGTTATTTTAATGAGATTTAAATCTGTTCGCAGTACAATTTACATCAAACTCCATGTTTGTGTCAAAGATAATGCGATCGGAAAGGACGAGAGCATCAGGAAATAATGACGGCTATTACGAGATTGTCGGTAATCGTGATTTCCGTTGCAGCTGCAAGGTGGTTGAGTGGCAGTTTTCTAAGGCTGGAATGAGCGTTTCATTAATGGAAATTATACGTACTCTAACCTATTACGGCATTATAAGTATGCTGGAGAGATTTATTCGAGAAGATGCTCCTGAAGTTTGCTTAGTTATTTATCAAGATGATTTCATCATCGTTCTGAGGGCTGATAAAGCATAATAGAAGTTCGCAACTCAAGATGAGTATATTCAATTTTAGTACCTACACTTATGTTTTGGAGTGTGAATATTTTCAGGGACCATCCTCGATTCAGTAGGTCATTTGAGATAGGCACGCTGCAAATTATTATCCAATGGTGAATTATTCGTTTATGAAGATCCTCAGTTGAAGTGAATTGAGGGCGAGAATGCTGGACTGTAACATATCTTGAGTCCATTTTTTAATCCAACGTATCTCCAATCGAAATTAGGTTTGAACTCTGTGATACTATAAGGTAAGAATGTGGAAGAGAGCTTAGAGGGA
>CM019171.2:13281238-13345833 GCA_009739505.2 Apolygus lucorum
GAGGGAATGGCGGTAGGGAGCATCTCGATCATATGTCGAGGGCCTTGAGATCTGTTTCTTTTCTATTCAACCTGGCTGCTAGACTTCTCAACTGAGCATCTCTTGGACTGAGAGTCTGAATAACGAGGCAAGAATCAATGATAGCATCCCGAATCAGCTGGCGAGGGTCCCAAGATCTGTTTATTTTCAACCTGAGAGCTGGACTTTGCCACTGAGACTTTAAGAGACTGAAGGGTCAGAATAACGAGGCAGAGAGCATCCCAAATCAGCTGGCGAGGGTCCCAAGATCTAATTCTTTTCAACTTGAGACTTTGCCACTGAGACTTTAAGACACTGAATGGTCAGAATAACGAGGCAGAGAGCATCCCAAATCAGTTGGCAAGGGTCTTAAGATCTGTTTCTTTTCAAATTGAGACTTTGCCACTGAGACTTTAAGACACTGAATGGTCAGAATAACGAGGCAGAGAGCATCCCAAATCAGTTGGCAAGGGTCTTAAGATCTGTTTCTTTTCAACTTGAGACTTTGCCACTGAGACTTTGAGACACTGAATGGTCAGAATAACGAGGCAGAGAGCATCCCAAATCAGCTGGCGAGGGTCCCAAGATCTGTTTCTTTTCAACCTGAGACTTTGCCACTGAGACTTTAAGACACTGAATGGTCAGAATAATGAGGCAGAGAGTATCCCAATCAGCCAGCAAGCGTCCTGAGATATAGCTATTTTCTGTTCAACCTGACAGGTGGACTTTGCCACTGACGCTTTAAAGAACTGAAGGGTCAGATTAACGAGGCAAATATCATCCCCAATCAGCTGACAAGGGCCTTGAGATCCGTTTTTTTCCTATTCAACCAAGGCTGATGGAATAATACGAAACTGAGCTTGTTTAGGGCTCATACAATAAAAGGTAAATAATATTTATTATATTATAATGCTGACAACTCAAAAATGCATAAAAAGGCAAAAAAAGTGATTTGTTGGTGAATTTTTGCCTATATTTCAGAAACAATCTACTTTTGGCAAAAATACTTTTTAGCCTCAACCTCGAGAGCCTCCGATGATATCGAACAGAAGAATTGTAAATTCTTCACATTCTACACCTAAATTTCTGCCTTAGAGGGAAAACAATAGATCATGGATATGTCGTTGTTTGGATATGTCGTCGTTGTTTCTATGAATAAAAAAAATAAAAATAAAAAAAAAGACAAACGGTTATGTCAAAGTTACCTAGAATTCCGCTAGGTCTCATAGTTTGTTTTGCCAACTCCCATTATATTCCGTATAATTTTCAATTTCATTGCCAATCGAGTGATGTCCACTACCATTAGTTAGCAGCGCGTTTTTGCAACCTGAAACTGTTATCGTGGACGTTTGCTGGTGTAATGAAGATATTTTGCTATCAAACACAACTAGAACCTGATTATTATTTTTTTTTAATGGGTTGGTGGCCCATTGATGCGACGATGTAGGTGAATGCTCCTACTACTGAGAAAGTGAAAACTCCGATTTTTCGATGTTGGACCCCACTTCTTCGCCCTTTTTGGGATCATGAATTAATTTGCACCGGGAGGGCCCAAGAAGTTTAATTTTCACTGGGAGCCTATTAGACAAGTGGATCTGAATAACAAACTGAGATCCCCTCTTTCAACTGAATCAAATTCAGCAAATTTCGCTTCCAGAGGACCCAGGAAGTTGAAATTTCACTGGGCGCCTATATAAGAGCTGGATCTGGATATCAAACTGAAATCCTCTCTATCAGCTAGGGGAGCTAAATTTACATCTGGTGGTTCCAAAAAGCTGAAAATTAAGACTGCTCATGTTTGAATTAAAGTCAGAACCCATGTTTGAAATAAGTTTCTAGGTACTTAACTCATTTTCAAGTTTCGCGACATGTTCCAGATTTGGGAGAAAAGATATGGCATTTTTTCACTTGACGAACGAGAAACTTTATTCACTTCATGTCCACCAAACAGCAGGTTTTTCAAAAATTTTATGATTTTTGGATTCACCAATGGATAAGGTTTCTAGTGGAATTATATTTGAGTGAGTAAATGATCAAAGAGAAATTACCGATTTTATCTAGCTTTCATTTTTCACAAAACTACTGCAATAAACTCAAATAATCCGTTCCTGTGAAATTTGAAAGAATTGTCCCGTTTGACAACTGAACGGCTCATAATGCAGTTTTCTAGAGAACCTTTGCTTCACAGCTACCGATATGTAGCTATGATTTTGTTTACTGGTATCGTGTTGCATTTTTGTGGCAAAAAAAAAGTGTCAACAAAATTCCATGACCCCCAGCCAAAAGACATAATCAATGTCAATACATTTTTGCGTGACTCACAAACTTATTTCGTGAAAATTCTCATCAACTGGTGACCAAGTTTTCCAGGAATCTTAGCTCACCGCATTATCCACATTACCGTTATTACTCGTCATCTCGCAATCTTCGACATTGTCTCAATACCTCCACTAAGTTACTGTTTAAAAGAATCCGATATCTTGGAAATTCTTTGACCCCTCGCTCAGAAGATTTAGCCTTATTGCGGAGAATCATCAACCATAACGGGGAGCCGTATTTAACCATTAGAAGGATCAGGAACTTTACTGGAGTGAGCAACTGGGATGACCAACGCGCTTCTTCGTGGGGTAGGAATGCGGAACCTCGTAGATCAGATCAGTTCTTTCAAGATCAACGTGGTTTACATCTCAGTCATCCTCAACTCGCTTTGTGCTGTTTATTTTTATTCGCGTTTGTATTGAGGAACTCTCGTTGCAGATGCAACCGCCGCAGTTCAATTTAGTGATTGGGTTGTCTAAAAACGCTGCAAATCATTGCTCAAAGGTTTATTATTTTCTGTATAGATCACTGGTTCTCCATCAATAGCACCTACCACCATCTGTATTCTCCCTTGACCTTCCCTCTCAAATTTCAGCTCCTGCGTTCAATAGGATTGAAAATGGCTTCGGAGCTCACTCAGCTGATCAGTGATCTGAAGAGTGAAGAAGATCTCCTCAAATGCTGGAGACGCCTGGAAGAGCACTTCCATTCAATAGGATTGAAAATGGCTTTGGAGCTCACTCAGCTGATCAGTGATGTGAGGAGTGAAGAAGATCTCCTCGAATGCTGGAGACGCCTGGAAGAGCACTTCCATTCAATAGCATTGAAAATGGCTTCGGAGCTCACTCAGCTGATCAGTGATCTGATCAGTGAGCAATGATTTGCAGCGTTGTTTACCTACAAACATTGTTTTACCTACCAACTATTGGTAGGTACTACCTACCACACTATAATGGCTTCACACCTTCACAATCAAGTTTATTAGAATGAACTAAACGCTTCACACTCGATTCGAAAAATAGAAAGCTTGATATGGAAATTTGTTTACTGGTTACGCAGAAGGCAAAACTGTATACAAATCGAAGAAATGAACAGCGATCGCATTTTAGTCAGATAAAATTTGAACGGCGATTAGACCTCTTTTGCGATTCACACTCATGATTCTGTTTTATCGAAGGAAAACCTTCAATACTCGTAGGGACCGAACGTTTGTCCTACAGAGCTCCGGGTGGTCTCAAACATTTTTTAAAATTCTGTACTATTTAAAATTGGTGAAAAAACGATACCTTTATTTCGAGAGTTTTCGAGCTAGGGCACTCTTGAAAATTTCAACCCTTAATTTTCACCCCTTAGAAGTGACCTACACCAACCAAAAGCTTCGCGGCACAACTAGACCCCAAATGGAGCCCATATACCAAATTTGAACCAAATCGGTCCAGTGTTGCTAAGAAAAGTGCCGCGTACGGCGGACGGCGGACGGACGGAAAATTTTTATTCGATTTTCGGATTCTGCGTACCTTGAAACGTAAAACATCAAATTTTGAGGGGGGGTTAAAATTTTTTTTTCTTGCTCGATTCCAAAGGCTTATTATTGAAAATAATAAACCAAAAATCGGACCGACCTCAAAACTCATAACAGCAACCCACAAAAAAGGAGAAAATAATTAAGTACGACAACTCATTTAGATAGGTTGGTGGTTCACGGTAAGCATTGATTTTGCTTCCGAGTCTTCCGAAGAAGCGGAAGCTTTGTGTTCACTTTCAAGGTTAAAAAAAAAAGTTCTCCAAAATCGAAATTTCCACTCGCGTTTTCACGTTTCAGACCTTCCTGAACGATTTTGATTCCGTGTCTGTCTGTCTGTGTGTCCGTGTGTCTGTCTGTCTCTGTTATGAAATCCTTGCCACAGCCATACGCAACTTCTATAATTCTCATCTGATTTCGAAGAAATTTTCAGGGATTGTGCGGGTTGGCGTGTCGATGGTCCCCTATGAAAATCATGACCCTCAGACCAATAGTAGCCACTGCGCATGCGCAAACGTGAAGTCCTTGCCACAGCCATAACTTCTACAATTCTCATCCGATTTCGATACATTTCCAGGGATTGTGCGGGTTGGCGTGTAGATGATCTCCTATGATAATCAAGGCCTCAAAATTGACAGTAGCCTCTGCGTAAAATCCTTTTAACAGCCATAAAACTTACATTTTTCATCCGAATTTGATGAAATTTTCTAGGACTGTTCAGATTGGCGTGTAGATGGTCCCCTATGAAAATCATCTCCCCCAGACGAATTCCTTGCGCAAACGTGAATTGTAACAGCCCTTGTAACAGCCATAACTTCTACATTTCTCATCCGATGCCGATGAAATTTGCAGGGAATATGCGAATTCGGCGGTACCTCAACTGGTGGTCTTTTTATAGAGGCACTTCCATTCATCCCTCTCTTCCAACCCCATCTTCCTCATCATCCCTCATCCCTAGGGCCTGCGTCGGGTGAGCCCTGGGCGTCCTCCCCATTAAATCTGTTCGATGTTTTAATTTTTATTTATGGCGTTCCCCGTCACATCAACTTCTAATAATCAAAAATATCCTTTCTTCTAGGGAATTTCAGGGTTTTATATATAATTATATTTCAACATTATTTATATCAGAATATAATTGATGTTTGATTGTTAATATTGCATTTTTTTCGATTTGTTTGTTTTTAATCATTTATTGAATTGAGAGATCAATTCAAAAATGACACCGCCGTGCCCATTGGTCGACACAAACATACGCAAGTAGAAAGTCCATTGCAATAGCTTCATTTTCTTCGAAAAATTTTACGTTTAGACCAAGTACGAATAGCAACTTGCACGTCGAATCGACGTGTATGTTTGAGGAGTAACAAAACTTTGACTTGCGGCATTAGGGTGACTTACAAGAAGCTGAAAGCTGACTACGAAATCCTAGACTCCCTAGCTGCTGCTTACTAAGTAGTATAGTTACTATACGTCGAAACGATTTATGAGAGACATTATAGAGTTAACTGGGGGAATATCGGGTGAAACCGGATGAAAGGGTCAAACCGGGTACCTATGTTCTGAACTGTCATAAATATGCTGCTACCTGGCAGGGTAGGATCGTGCCTTGTTCTAGTCGCCTTCCCAATAGTCTTTAATCCACCCTAGAGTCAAGAATAAAGCCTTTCCCTCTTCAGCTTTGGTGAAGTTTGGATGCTGGTTACTGCACTCAAGAACGAGATTAAATTCCGGTAAATCACTCATAATTTCCTTTGATTTATTGTGCTTTATCTGCCTACAAACCCATTGATGTAACTCAAGGGGATCTCAGTCGGTCGCCGTTCGTTCCTCGTTCCGGGTCAATATTTCGCGAAATTGAAGGGGCAAAAAATTAAAAAGTTATACCTAAATTTTAAATTTTAAAAGAGAAAGAGGAAATTCATTAGTGCATAGGCCTTGGGAATTGAAAAACTGAAAGATTACCGCTGGAATCATCAAAATCGAACCATAATTGCCAGAGAAATATGGGAAAAACATAGAAAATCCAGTTTATTCAGTGTTTTTCCTATATTTCTCTGGCAATTATTGTTCGGTTTTGATGAATTCAGCGGCAATATTTCAGTTTTTCAATTCCCAAGGCCCCTGCATTTCTAAAATCCTTGAAAATGTAAAGTTTACAACTACAACTTTTCAAGTGTTTGCCCTTCAATTTTGCGAAATCCTAACTCGGAACGAGGAACGAACGGCGACCGACTGAGACCCCTTATGGCTAGGAGTGAATGCCATGTAAAAATGTCGTTCATGGACGGGTCAAACCGGGCACCAAAGGGTTGGGCAGATCCGGGTACCACCCAGTTCTTGTTAATTTTCAGTTATTCAAAATTTTACTCTACTATCATCGTATTTTTGTTGTTCTAGGTTGCAGCCATGCCAAGATCACGTAAGAGGAAGACAAATCGATTATATTACGAAATCAGCCGAACCTTGCATCAAAACTATCCTACTTTCTTGAAATAGCCCTTTTATTTGTTTTCTCTGAATTAATTGTTCAAGTAAATATTTCATGTATGTTTGTAAGTTCATGCAATAAAAATGTTTTTGAAAATAACGTGGTTTTAGTATTGGTTTGCGCCCAGCCGGGTACCTGCTGGACAAACCAGATGGGGTCCCCTGTTTGACCCGAACATACAAATCAAGTCAAATCCAGAATTCCGCAAAATTCAAAATTGGGGCCATCAGAAATGTTTTTTTTTTTCTTTTTGGCGGATGAAACTGTTGTTTCCGTACTTGTTGAATACGATTAGACATACACATCACTTAACATTCCCAAAATATTGGCGGTGGGGAGGAGAGGAATGAAATCTTGGTACCAGATTCTGCCCGACTCTCCCCTACTGTAGGTGTAACAGACACACTAACTAAATCAGTGGAGTTTTATTGAACATCCCTTTATCTATAATGTAATGCCCCTGACCCATTTTCCTCCTCCTCGCTATTTACAGTATTCTCCTCTTTAGCAATCCACGAAGTACCTGCTCGTAATAAATTCAACCCGAACCGGTCGCTCATCAAGATAACCCATTTGGACGAAGCCCAAGAAAACAGATGACAGAGAAATGAAAAGCAAGAAAGTCCAGTTCCTGGAAGCTTCGGCCTTTCCAAGGTGGGTCGAGGAGCCTAGCTTGACGATGGCGTCATTCCGAGGTCGTTTACCTCTATCTAAACGACTCTTCTGCAGTTTGTATAAATAAACGTATTGAAGAAGAAAAAAATAACACGCCTTCTTGGAGAGAAATGACGTCGAGGCGTAACAAATTCAACGCATTCCAAGTTGGGTCGGAAGACGTGATGTGAAATGAGATAAACATTAACGATTTCAAGCAGGTTTCGGTCAAGCCAAAAGTTCGTAAAGGTGTTTTAATCAGAGGTCAAGAATGCGTCTGGGACACACACTTGCTAGTGATTTCGAAAATTTACCAGTAAGAATGGAAATTCATGGAACGTGAGAATCATAGATCAAGAACCGTACTAAATGTAAAATGAGAAGGAAGAGGAGAGAGGTATGAGTACACAATTTGCGTGCTCAAAACATGCAGTCCTACCAACAAGTCATGGTCTATCTGTAAAAACCTAACTCTACGGTCTTTCTTTATGTACAAAAAGGTATTTTTTCAAGTTAAATACGAACAAAAAAAAAATCGGAATTGCAACAAATTTTGAAGGGGGGTTAAAAAAATGTTTTTTTGGTCAATTCAAAATGTTTATTATTAAAAATAATATACCAAAAGCTTAAAAAACACCATGTCAACACACTTTTCCAGCAAGACACCCAGTTGGAAGCTGAACACATTCGAATTCCATTGACAATGAAGACACTTTTCCTCAGTTTTCTGACACCTGTTGATGGGAACTGGCGTATCACACAGATTAAGATGCTACTCATAAATCACTCCATTTAAAATTATATAAAGTCACGTTTATTAAATGTAACGCCGTAATAATAACACTAGATTACAAAATTTAGGGGTGGTCTGGCTGCCTCGTTCTTTCACCACTTTTCTTATGGTATTTGGTGCGCTGAATCCGAATCTGTCGTTAGTTTTTTTGTTTATGTCGGATTTTCAAGATATAGCTAGTTTTAAGATTTTCTAGTTCTCACTTTTCTTCATTTTAAGTGAAAACTCATCTTGCTCAAATCTCCCTCAAAAAGTACTCAGACTTATAGGAAATTTCATGTAGAATCCAAATATGTACTTAGTTTTTAAGTAAAACTGTGTTAAACCCCCTATTTTTCACAAAAGGTATCCAAAAACACCGGTTCTCAACGTTTTTTCTTCGGGTTTTCCCTTACATTTTGCCACTTGAAAAAAAAATTAAGGCTAAAAAAAATGTTCTCGGGCTTTTACTTTGTTGGGGGGACACCCCAGAGGAGAATGAGACCAATCGCAGCCTCCTAAACCCATTAATATCGAAGGAATGAGCTTTTTTATGGCACTGAGATGAAAATTCACAAAACCCGTTAGTTAATTTTTCGAGATAAGTATGTGCGTTCCTAAATCTGTTTTCCTCAAATGGATTTTCCTTTCTTCTACATTTATTATGCTTGTCACCTAGTAAGACAAGCATAATAGTAAGATCAATAATAGTAAGAGTAAGATCGATGCTAGTAAGATCGAAAATAGGTACTCAAAGGGGGAGTAAATCATAATTGGGAAACTCTTGTTTTGTTAAGTGATTTTAATTCAGTTTTGCAAACAAAACACAATAAAGTGCAGAAACGTTAACGGTGTAAATCTGTTTCATGAAGGCTCAGATGAATCAATGTTGGTACAATGTTTGGTTATTCCTCCACCTTAGAGGTTCCACCAAGATATAAAACCATGGAAGAAAAGGTATTGGGAAGTTCACATGATGGCGGACTATTGTTGGACCTTAAAAAGAGATTTACCTCAGGCGGCGAAGTTTTCTCTACATAGATGCCGGCGATGAAACCTCTGAGGTGGAGGAATAACCAAACATTGTACCAACTTTTGATTCATCTGAGCCTTCATGAAACAGATTTACACCGTTAACTTTTCTGCAGTTTATTGTGTTTCGTTTGTAAAACTGAATTAAAATCACTTAACAAAACAAGAGTTCCCCAATTATGATTTACTCCCCCTTTGAGTACCTATTTTCGATCTTACTTATAATAGGTGACAAGTATAAAAAATGTAGAAGAAAGGGAAATCCATTTGAGGAAAACAGATTTAGGAACGCACATACTTATCTCGAAAATTAACTAACGGTTTTTGTGAATTTTCATCTCAGTGCCATGAAAAAAGCTCATTCCTTCGATATTAATGGGTTTAAGAGGCTGCGATTGGTCTCATTCTCCTCTGGGGTGTCCCCCCTACAAAGTAAAAGCCCGAGAAAATTTGTTTCAGCCTTAATTTTTTTTTCAAGTGGCAAAATGTAAGGGAAAACCCGAAGAAAAAACATTGAGAACCGGTGTTTTTGGATACGTTTTGTGGAAAATAGGGGGTTTAACACAGGTTTACTTAAAAACTAAGTACATATTCGGATTCTACATGAAATTTCCTATAAGTCTGAGTACTTTTTGAGGAGATTTGAGCAAGATGAGTTTTCACTAAAAAATGAAGAAAAGTGAGAACTAGAAAAATCTTAACACTAGCTATATCTTGAAAATCCGACATAAACAAATAAAACTAACGTCAGATTCGGATTCAGCGCACCAAATACCATAAGAAAAGTGGGTGAAAGAACGAGGCAGCCAGGACAACCCCTAAATTTTGTAATCTAGTGTAATTGAATCAGTGAACAGACAGAATATTGGTAATTAGAGGTATGTCGGTCAGGAGTGAACGTATTGAAAAGACCTCATCTTCAAAATGACCTGGTCTGAACTGAACGGGTTGTCAAAATGAACCAGGTCATTCCTTCATCAACCCACCAATCGAGTTTTCCGAGAACAATGGCAGAAAGCCAACAAAATTGCCCGCAATATGGATTTATAATGTATTTGTATACATCCATGTTTGTTCGCATAATATGCATGATCTACGAACAAACAAGATCTGTTGATACTTCCATTTCATTTCAACATATTATGTTGAAATGAAATGGAAGTATCAACAGAAAGAAATAGATGGAAGTGGTTTTCTAAGCAAAACCTCTCATCATCCAAGTGAAGAATTACGTTCGAATGAACTTTGGACTATAAAGACAAAACTGAAAGACCAAAAACACTCAAAGACAGATTCATACGATTCGAATCGATCTTTCATTTGTTTTTGTCTTTTAGCTCATTCGATTCATTCAAATCGCCTCCTCACCTACTCATTGTAGCCTATTCCGACTCGTTCGGTTTACCGACTCACTCGTTTTTTGTGACTTCTAGGTGATTGTTTTGTGTGTAAACGTACTAATGAACGGGTGATCGGATTCAAAAGACCTGGTCTCTGTAATGAGTGACCGTTTGGGATACGAATCCGCCAAATGACCTGATTTTACACACCTCTATTGGTTATGATCGAAGACGTTGACATGATTGTGTATGTGCTACCTAGCAACTGTTATAACAACTAATGGCATTGAATCCCTGGTTACTAATGGAGATATATCTCAGGTCTCCCACCTCAGTATAGGGATGTCCGATACTTCAAAAGTATCGATATAATATCGTATCGATACATCTAGAAAGTATCAAAAAGTATCGATACGATACTTTCAAAAAGTATCGATATTTTTAAGTATCGATACTTTTCGATACTTTCTCAAAAATTGGTGAAATTGTCGTTTATGTTTCTCTCCATCAGTGTGACATCTCTCCATCACGAGATAATTAGTATAGAATAAACAAAACAGTAAAACCGTTGTTATTTACAGTAGCTCTATTGTAGGTAACGGTTGAAGAAAATTATACTGAATGATATTTTTAAAAAAACAGATAAAATGTGGGATATAAAAAAGTAGGTATCGCTTCCGATACTGGAAAAAAAGTATCGATACTACGATATGTATCAGGGAAAAAAGTATCGATATGTATCGATACTTTTGGGACATCCCTACCTCAGTATACAACGTCTTAACTGGTCTACGTTCCTTCTCAGGATCCTGTCTTCTACGACTACTTGATAGTGAAGATTGCCTCGTTTCGCCTGTATTATTCATCCCATCCATTTGTGTCCTCGCGAATGATATCCTCTTACCAATACGCGATTTCCCCCGTGGAATTCTCTTGTCGCGTCCAGGGAACTCTTCCTTCTTGATTGCTTGGGCTTTTGGTCACAAATTAGCAAACCCAACTTTGAGCGAACGTTGTAGGAAAACATTTGCTGATAGGCTGATATTCCTGTCGCATTTGGTGCTCTTCTTAGTTGAATCAAGATGGTAGCTATCTTATGGTTGAGGTCCCCTCTGCCAGCACTCATGGCTTTTTCACAGTCTGTACAAATCTTTCACGAAAAAAGCTCTGACTCATGTAAAACATCATCTTTTTCTGATTACCTATCCAATGAGCGATACGACTTTCTGCAAACTTCCACCTACTTTCCTGTCACAAGCAAGTTCTACGTCGAGCCCATGTTTCTCCAGAACACAATTGCTTGCTGGAGTTTGATAGGTACAATATTTAGAGCCAATTGCGCGACCAGGAAGTGTGGCGCTACAAAATCGTATAATGTTAACTCTAATGCGTAGTGTGTAGTGAAATACCTATCCTTTCAATTTATTCACATGTTGTCAACAACCAAGAACAAGATAGTTAATATCTAATTGGTGCAGTTTCTTGAATGAACAACTCAAGACAAAGACTCTGTGCCAAGTCGAATCGGAAGAATGTAGTCGTTCCATCGTACTGGTCACGGCCTCACGAGCTCAGTTATGTTGATGAATTGCCGACAGTTGAAAGAGATTCACCTTCGAGGCTGCCGGTGGAACTTGAAAACGAGGTTCACGAATTCAACACAAGCTCGAAAATACTCAAGTCGAGGGATGCTTTGACGAGGATGAGCCGATCCGCCGGGAAAGATAAGACTTTCGACTGAATAGACGGCCCACGTGTGATTTCCAGATAATGAAGCCGTTTGAGGTAATTATGAATGAAAACGACGTTCATCTTTTAACGCTGTTGAGTTCCATGAGCTACTGCGGCTTTTGCCGGCTCAGATCGTTCACTAATGAAGTCATTCAGAATTTAAATTTTAAACCCATTTGTTTATTCCCTGTCTTTAATAGAGAAGGGCTACCATAATTGGCGAGAGAGACGTATTTCATGTTGGAAGACAATAAATGGATGATTCAGCCCTGAAATACTAACGAGGCGCCTTGCGAGCGTACATTTATGTTCATACGAATGAGTGGAAAATCACGTGACACTGTCCTCCCACCTTGCCATCACCGCAGGTATTCCACAAGAAAATAGACCTCTTTCCATCAGTAACACCTTATTTTTGGCAATTTCGTCTACCTGTGAGGGTCGTAGTTAGTATTAGAGGCAAAATTTGTTATTGAGCCACTCAGAAATTTCAATAAATTTTAGTTTTTGAAAGCATCTCAATAAAAACACCGAATTTATAGCTGATTGAAGTTTTTATTGTGTAGAAAGTTGTTACTTTATGCTCACTACCACATCTACAAATAATGTGTATTTCATGAACCAAAAATTAAGATTTTCCTTGAAAAATCCACTATCTAATAGTCAGAATTATTCGGAAGTATCACCAATGGATTCAGCGTAAAAAAAATACATAGGAAATGATAACAAACTTATCAAGTAACCCAAAGATCGAGGGGGACAATAAGCCGCTTGAAACACTGGATTTTCGTGTAAAACACACGTTTTTGACATTCAAACTTCATTTACTCTTCCAATTTGAATGTTAAAAAGAAAAATTGATGAACCGTTGGAAAGCTGACCATTTGGGTATGTTTTCTCCGAAGAGCGCCCATCGAAACGGGCAGGCATTTAGAGTAAAAACTTTGGTCAAAGAAAGTCAAATTTCAAAAATATTTTAAAGATTGCTTTTTGATTTGATTTTTTGCAACTGTTTTATTGCTGACAGATTTTGATTTTGCACTAGATAGCTTGAGAATTTAACGCTCATTCTAACGGTGTAGTCAGATTTGAATTTTCAGGATAAATAAAGGAGTTATGACCATATCAGTGCCGTGAGGTCGAAAACGCAAAAAATAACTTTAAAGTGAAAAAAAAGGAATTTTGAGTGGGTTAAGAGAAAATTGTAACAAGATATTTTTTGTTGGAAATACCTTGTAGAATCGAACCCTCAAGTTATGCCCATCTTGAGTGTAGACATCCTGTATATTCCAAAATTTTCCTCGCTTAGTACGATTGTATGTAACCTACTTGAATAATGGAACCTTGATGATGGAACGTTAATAGCATGGTTTACAGGAATTTGGAAAAATCATCTACTTTACGAAGAGGGTATTTTTCAAGGTCTTTGAAGTAAAAAAATGGAAACTTAAAACAATCGTCCATTTATTAACGTTGCATGAATGAGAATTTTTTTATTCGTATAACTTAAGGTTTCCTCTCCCTGTTATTTGGTTGTTATTTTCATATTTCCTGTTTTCAGTATAGCACCTTAAAAAAAATCAGCAAACTTCATAAATTACCTATCATTCATTACCTCCTTCAATCTTCCTCAGCTAAATGTTACGGTTAGTTTGTGTCAGTCTCGTTGATGGTAATCATAGGGTACCAGAAGAAAAAATCACGCCTGTCGAGGTGAACAATCTCAAGACGCTTAGCCGACTTGTATTTAAGCTCCGCACTTCACACTTGCAACGACCTCGAGGAGTCCAAACTGGATTCAAGCGCGTAAATTGCATCTGGGAAAAGGTGTGAGTTGAGAAAGAAAATTTCCAACTGGAATGAAGAATCTCGGAAAGAAAGAAGATAAATTTATTCTGAAAAAAAAAAAATGAAGGAGCAAGATCGGCGACACGGTGGTGCGGAAGCGACCTGACCAATGTTTCGTACCCCGCATACCGTTATACTCAGGCCGGACTCATTTATTTTTGAGAGGAACCTGTTCGCGGTTGAAAGGGAACACCGGGTAAGCGGCAGCTCGCCGCCAACTGTATCATTTTAAACCGCTTGACGAATTGGCTATTAGTTGTAATACTTCATCAATCATTCCTTTTAAACTGTTTGGAAGTGTGGTCCCATGTAATAATTTGTTTTACTTCCACAATAATGTTGAAAAATAACATTTATTGTCCACGAATTCGCATTTTTGAGCTCTGAATTCTGAAAATGCTAAAAGCTCAAAATATGGCACAATAAGACTTGTCTAGTAATAGCAAATTTCAAAAAACAAAATGATGCTATTGCTAAACAATTTTTAGGCTCTAGCAATAGCATAATATTGTTTGGAAATTCGCTAATACTAGAGAAGTCGTATAGTGCCATATTTTGAGCTTTTAGCATTTACAGCAAGCGGTTCGGAGCTAAAAGGAGTGGCACCGAACAACATCAGGGTGATGGCTGCAACCTTATCATGGCACGGGGCGTGGTGCGGGAAAAGTGCCACGGAGTTGCGCGAGTTGGGCATCTCCGTAGGCGTACTCCGTGGTATCACCACCCGTGTCCGGCTCGGCTCATATTTGAACTGGTGATCGTTTTATAGAGGCACTTCCTTTCATCCCTCTCTCCCACCCCCACCTTCCTCATCTTCCCTCATCCCTAGGTCTGGCGTCGGGTGAGCCCTGGGTGTCCTCTCCATCATACTTGATTTATTTATTTTTATTTATGGCGTGCCCCCTGCGTCTTTCAGGGGAGTTTTCCAGAAAAAATAGGTCGGTACATCGATAGAAGATTAGATTATATGCAAAAATGTCAAAAATTTGAATAAATGTGGTCGCTCAACACTAATCATGAGTCATAGCGTACCTTCCCATGCACTTCCCTAGTATTACGGTTTCATATGGTACGCTATAAAACACGAAACATGCAGACCGCGGTCATATTTTATACACATTGTTGTGCATTTTTGTTGCAATTGACACACTTCACTTGCTTCTTTTCCCCGAACACATATCCACGGGCAGATCCTCTACAAAATGGTCCATCCCATCATATCTCGCATCATTTTCAATCTTTCTTGAGCGCCTCCCCTCAGATGTGGCAATGCTCCTTCTGAAGGACAAATGATCAAGTTTCCTCCCCTCCCCCCATCATTCTTGTACAATTGCCAAGCATTGTGCTCAGGCAAATCTATCATCTGAGCAATAAATGGAAAATACCTTTTTTTCCTCTTATTGAAATTTTACACAGGGAAATGTTCTGGTCTGCTCGGTCAATTACACCCATTCCACCGTTGTACGAGTAGAAGAGGTGAGGTTGGTTCACAGCAATAATCCGTTTTTTCCCCTGGAGAATCGGCTGACATTATTCAGAGGAGTGGTGGAGTCAAAGTTGGTAGCTACAGAGACCACACTTTTGAATTGCCTGAAAATCAAACTCAAATGGATTGTGCTGTAGGCATTCTGGAAGGACCAGCAACTTTTCAACATCCTCATGCCAGTCTCATTATGGAAATAATCCTAACCCTTCGCATTTATCTCACAAATGATCTCGAAGAGTGAAATACCAAAAAACTTCAAAAATACGAATAGAATACTCACCCATCCAGGCCAACATTTGTCGGCTCGTCCATCGCAAATTATTATCCTGTAGGCATTCTGGAAGGACCAGCAACTTTTCAACATCCTCATGCCCAGTCTCATTATGGAAATAATCCTAACCCTTCGCATTTATCTCACAAATGATCTCAAAGAGTGAAATACCAAAAAACTTACATGAAAACTTCAAAAATACGAATAGAATACTCACCCATCCAGGCCAACATTTGTCAGCTCGTCCATCGCAAAATATTGATCTCGGACAATGATGATTTCTCAGCAGTAAACAACGTGGACGTTTGAGGTTTTAATGTGAACAATGAATGGTAACATTGATGTGAGGATGATGAACAGACCGAAAAAGTACCAACAACCGCCGCTGTAGTGCCTAAAGCGACAATACGTAGTTGGTCCTTCTGGTAGGCCCACAGGAGAATCTGGGTTAAATTTTTAAAAAATGTTGAATTACACCGCTCAGTATTTTTATTTTATAAAATGAAATCCTAACAAAAAGTTAATGGGGATTATAATATTCAACCTTTTTTCTTTAAGTTAATTTAAAAGTTGATTACAAGGTTATACATAATAACTGGGACTCTATGTACAACAATTTTTTAAATATTGTTGTTTTTAAATATTGAAGTTTTGAAACATTTTCATTATTAAAATTTTCGAAAAAAAAGTAAGTAAGTATGGATAAATTTGACCAATTTTTATTGCAGAAAATTTTCATGAAAATCCATTTTGTAACATAATAAAACAATATTTTTACTCACTAATATTATTGACGGAGGTATGTGTCATTACAAACGATGATAACTTATCCTATAAACTAGCTATAAAAATCCAAATTTCCATAAAAATCAAAAATGCATAACCCAGTTAATCCTCTGACAACCATTTTGAAGTTACTCCTAAAGACCATTTTGAGAATTACAGCTAGAAAACCGAGACGATTTCCCTCATGTGATCCATTTACAGGTTTATCTAGGGCAGTTTATAAGCAGCTTGTCATCAGTTGGCTGGTATCGCGAGGATATCGTTGTTGCGATAATTAATTTCACCAGCTTGTACGTCGTGCAAGAATAATACTTGATGTCTTAAAGAAATTTGAGCGTAATGTAAAGGACTTGAGAGTTCACTCCAGCATGAAACTGTGTTCTTTGGAGTGTGGTAGTTTCTGTATACTAAGTATTTTCGCATTGTACAAATTTTCATTTATTTTTATGTTCATGAAATTGAGCTTATAATCTTTGCAGGAATACATTTTCATTTCTGCCAAAATTTCAAATAACCCCAATTTTACCGAAAGTGGGTACGGCTTATTTTTGAACACAGATGCGATATTAATAGCGTTGGTTTACTTCCGTCAATGATTTCATTCATTTTGTTAGTCGGACCCCTTCCAACTCCTGCTGAAATACGGCATTAAGGTGACTGTGGACAGCATTGCATCGTCACTTCTTGCGATTAACTATACATCCAAGATAGGACAGTGAACGACCTGTTACGCTTAATTTGGAGGTAACCAGCTGGTTTTTACCTCCTTAACAACACCTATGTACGAATAAATAAGATGCCTCCTCAGAAATACGTGCCTCGTTCTAGAGTCGGACGCGGGAGGAATATTGATAAAGACGGTCGTCTTGAGGCAGGTGGTCTTCAAGGATTCCTGCCCTTTATATTATAAACCTTCATGGGAGAATAAAATGGCGACTTGTTTCATTAACGCCTGAGATTCCGGTACGTGACACTCCCATTTCCCTTCCTGTACGTAGGTATTCCACATACTTACATTGTCACCGATCTAGAGCAGACAACAGAAACTGGCCTCCGAGAAGACTAGATAGTTAGAATAACTTTGATTCGTTCCTCTCAAGATTTGAGTAGATACGAACCGAAAATATACTGTAAACAATAGAAAAGTAAGAGTACTAACTGGTTGACGTTCAAATGGAAATTTCACTGAATAATGGCATTGAATACATGAAAAATTAGAGATGCGGTTTACAAAGTATTTCCGTTTAAAACATTGAATTAATAGCTTTTTTTCAAGTTCTTTACGACATTAACTCATCGGTAAAGATGGTGAGGATAAAAAAAGTAAAAGTAAAGTAAACAACCATTTCAGGTTGGATTTTCGTCCGACTGCCATTCCTGGCGTCGCGGACATCATCAGCTGTCTTCCGAAGGGAAGATCAGAATTTGTTCTGATGAATTCGCTCATGGGGTTGTGACGAGGGCTCTCGCAACTGCCTGAAAACACCCCCGACCGAGACTATAACTCACGATCTTTCCCGCAGAGATCGGTTCTTATCTCGGCCCCGAAACGCGTCGGCGAACGATCACGGCTACCGGAACCCAGTGAGGATGGCGTTCTTGAAAGTTTGTCCAGGAAAGAACAGAGGGCCGATCTGATCCCTCGTGGCTACAAGGAGAATTTTCATCATTTTCGTTGTCACTTCCAGCCATTTTACAGGAAAAAAGCAGAAGGTTAAGGTATAATTAGAATATTTTAAATGTATAATATTTATATTAATATTTTTACTATATTTAGAATATTTCATTATATTTAGAATTATCATATCTAGAATATATATAGAATATTAGGTACTATATTTGTGCTGCAGGTCAAAATAATTATCCACCCGCATTAATAGCTTCAGTGCTTCCAATTCTGATTTCTGTCCATCTGTTGGTCAATATAACGTTGTCAATTCTTTGTCCCGGACATACCTACTAATATAGAAATCTTTGTCCGATTTTGGTGATCCGCAAGGTTCGTTCCCTCAGATGGGGCTCAATCGATGTCATTGTCACTGCACCATCAGTACCTAGTTCATTAAAATGATGCAAATTATTACACAAAGGTTTATTATTTTTCTATATAGATCACTCGTCGGCAAAGAACACGGCTTTGCCAGCAACGAACTTGAAGAAAAACATCGATCGCATTTCGGTCAGCTAACATTTGAACGGAGATTCGTCCTCTTTTGCGATTCACACTCGTGTTTCTGATTTATCGTAAGTCCAACCCTCAAATTCTCGTAGGGAGCGAACGGTTTGTCCTACAGGGCTCCGCTTGGTCTCGAAATATTCTAAAAATTCTATACTACCTTAAATTGATGGAAAAACAATACCTTTATATCAAAATTTTTTGAGTTAGGGCGTTTTCAAAATGTCAAACCATATTTTTCAACCCTTAGAAGTGCGGTAAAACCGTCAAACTTTACCCCACCAGAGGTAACTTTACCCCAAAAAGTGAGAATCTTCAATTGTGACGTAAGCGTGGTAGAACTTAAATAAAAGTTAGCTATTGTGTTTCTCCACATCCCAGAGAATCTCTGGGATCCACGCTTACGTTACAATTGAAGATTCTCACTTTTTGGGGTAAAGTTACCTCTGGTGGGGTAAAGTTTGACGGTGACCTAAATCAACCAAAATCGTCGGGGCACAACTAGACCTCAAATGGAGCCTACATACCAAATTTAATCAAATTCGGGCAATGCTAAGTGGGTCAAGTGCCGCGTACGGCATACGGACGGCCATAATTTTATTCGATATTTGGATTTGACACGTAAACCAACAAATTTTGAGGGGTTGGTGAAAAAAATGTTTCTTGGTCGATTCCAGAGGTTTATTATTGAAAATTATAAAGAAAACCGATTTCTCACTTTGCTTCCATCACACGATCAGTAGGAGTCACGGTATATGCGAAAAAACGAAAATTCGTCTACATGATTACGAGCAACCTTCTTTTGTGTTGATGTGTCAATTTGGAAAACTGCCGGCATGACCGTTAAAAGCTTGCTACATAATACGACAATCAATCATCTCCACACAAACGAATTGTATCCAGGTTATACTATGTAAAAAAAAAAAAAAAACTATACAGCCCACCCGCCTTGGTAGATTTATTGAAATACCTGCTAAATTCAATTTGAACTTAGAACAAAAAGATTCAAATCGGAATTAATACCAATGAAGGTTGTATTTTTATATAAAAAGGAACTGGAGTAGGTACTTCAAAGATTTCAGTTCATAGCTTTGATTCTACTTAGGAAACGATAGGCAACTAAGAAGTGCATTTATAGAGTTGTAGGTATGACCACCTGCGTTAAAAACCATCTGTAGATACGTCGGCAATAATTACCTAACAATTAAGGTATTTTTCTCCACTAAGAGATCACTTTGTGCTGGCACTGGCAGGTATGTCTTCGAGCTACCTGAGCGGCTAACACGTGGTGGCTTATGAGTTATGAGGTGCCGCCATCCGTAGAAAAATAACGAACAGTTGGCGGCTTGTGGTCGAGCACGGGAGGAATGTTAGTCATTGGGTCTACTCATCCCTTTTATGAGGTGATAATAATGATAATGTTCCGATACCTGCCGCTTATCCTAGCTTACGTGGAATTCGCGGATGTAAGTTGCAGCCTCCTTCCAAGTACTACGGCAATTTCAAGTATCCATTTGTTAACTTTGGCTTCCAACGTGCACTAGTTTCCAGTCCCACCATTATTAGGACGTCCCTCATTAAGATTAGGCATCCTCATTCATATGATACTGTTCAAATTGAGGGCTCTCAAAATGCCCAATAGGTTCTAGAAATGGTGGCCCCAGATGAAGTAATGTGCACGCGAACTTTTGAGCCGATTTTATCGACATTGATACTTCTCAAATCAGGATGCAAGCCAACTCCTGGATCCTCTTCGTAACCATTAAGTGAATTGTTTGCTTTCTATCAATAACAATATTTTTGCTGGTTACCATAGTTGAATTGGATGCGAGAGTCGCTTCTGTTAATCCCTTAAGGCTTAAATTGCATAGGAAGCCTCTCTCTTGTACTACTGAGTACAATGGTAAGCGGAGCTCCCTTCCAATCAAGGTGGAGACTGAATTCTCTCCTGATGGTCTCACGGAGCTGAAATTGCACAGGGAGCCTCTCTGGCTGATTGATTAGGTTCATTACTGATGACGAAGAAACTTCTTCTCAATCAGATGGGGGATTTGCTCCTGTTAATTCTATGAGACTTAAATTGCACAGGAAGCGTCTCCAAGACTGTTGAGTACCAAGGCAAGTAGAGCTCCCTTCCAATCAAGGTGGAAACTGAATTCGGTTCTGACGGTCTCATGCAGCTGAAATTGCACAGTCAGCCTCTCTGGCACAGTTGATTCTAATGACGAAGGGACTTCTTCTCAATCAGGTGGGAGATTCGCTCCTGTTGATCCCATGAAGCAGAACATGCACTGAAAGCGTCTCCAAGACTGTTGAGTACCAAGGCAAGTAGAGCTCCCTTCCAATCAAGGTGGAGGCTGAATTCGCTCCTGATGGTCTCATGGAGCTGAAAATGCACAGGGAGCTTCTATGGCACAGTTGATTACTAATTATGAAAAAACTGCTTCTCAATCAGATGGGGGGTTCGCTCCTGTTGATCCCATGAGGCATACATTGCACTGGAAGCGTCACCAAGACTATTGAGTACCAAGGCAAGCAGAGTTCCCTTCCAATCAAGATCGAGACTGAATTCACTCCTGATGGTCTCACGAACCTTAAAATGCACAGGGAGCTTTTCTGGTACAGTTGATTACTAATGATGAAAAAACTTCTTCTCAATCAGGTGGGAGATTCGCTCCTGTTGATCCCATGAAGCAGAACATGCACTGAAAGCGTCTCCAAGACTGTTGAGTACCAAAGAAAGTAGAGCTCCCTTCCAATCAAGGTGGAGGCTGAATTCGCTCCTGATGGTCTCGTGGAGCTGAAATTGCACAGGGAGCCTCTCTGACACAGTTGATTACTAATGACGAAAAAACTTCTTCTCAATCAGATGGGAGATTCGCTCCTGTTAATCCTATGAGGCTTAAATTGCATAGGAAGCCTCTCCAATAATGTTGAGTGCCAAGGCAAGCAGAGCTCCCTTCCAATCAAGGTGGAAACTGAATTCGCTCCTGATGGTCTCACGGAGCTGAAATTTCATGGGGAGCCTTTTTGGGACTGCCGAGTACAATCGACGAAAAACCTTCTTCATTATGTATGTTATTAAACTTCTTCTTTATGTCTTTTCAATCAGATGGGAGATTCGCTCCTGTTAATCCTATGTGGCTGAAATTGTACAGGAAGCGTCTCCAAGACTGTTGAGTACCAAGGCAAGCAGAGCTCCCTTCCAATCGAAGTGGAGACTGAATTCGCTCCTGATGGTCTCACGGAGCTGAAATTGCACAGGGAGCCTTTTTGGGCTAACCGAGTACAAAATACGAAAAAACTTCTCCCCAATCAGATGGAGATTCGCTCCTGTTGATCCCATGAGGCATAAATTACATCGAATGCGTCTCCAAGACTGTTGAGTACCAAGGCAAGCAGAGCTCCCTTCCAATCAAGGTGGAAACTGAATTCGCTCCTGATGGTCTCACGGAGCTGAAATTTCATGGGGAGCCTTTTTGGGACTGCCGAGTACAATCGACGAAAAACCTTCTTCATTATGTATGTTATTAAACTTCTTCTTTATGTCTTTTCAATCAGATGGGAGATTCGCTCCTGTTAATCCTATGAGGCTGAAAATGCACAGGGAGCTTCTCTGGCACAGTTGATTACTTATGACGAAGAAACTTCTTTTCAATCAGATGGAAGATTCGCTTCCGTTGATTCCATGAGACGTGAATTGCACTGGAAGGGTCTCCAAGACTGTCGAGTACTAAGACAAGCAGAGCTCTCTTCCAATCAAGGTGGAAACTGAATTCGCTCCTGATTGTCTCATGGAGCTGAAATTGCACAGGGAGCCTCTTTGGGACAGTTGAGTACAAATGACAGCAAATGACTCTTTCCTGAATAACAAGACGAGCTAAATTCGCTCCTGATAGACTCATGAAGCTAAAATTGCTCTGGGAGCCAGTCTCGTACTTTTGGTACTAAGGAGCTGAGGTCCTTCTTGAATAGAAAGATGAACTAAATATGCTTGTGATTATGCCTTCCTGTTCTTAGCACTTCCCTGATCAGCTGTGAGTGCTAAATCATTTGATTTTACACGACGCTAAACAGATATTGCTGAATTCCCTTCTGACAGGCACCTTTTCAACTTGAAATTTTACTATTCTACAACCCATCGAAAACGGAATTTGTGAGGAATTTCTCAGCCTTTCGTTTCAAAGAACGGGATAAAGAGGAGTGCGCATTTGAAAAATGATGAAGATGTTCCTCGATCTCACTGATCATTTTGTCCGTTGGATCTCAGAGGGGAGTCGTTCTTGAAATATTAGCAGTCCCGCGTTAATACACGACGTTCGCCTAAACACAGTAGCAGATTTCGAGTTCCATCCATAAACTCTCAGAACCGGCCGTAGTAGTTTTGCAAAGCTTCGGAAGTATAATGAGGGGGGTCTCAACGTGGGGCGTGGGCACCAACACTCCGAGATGGATGTAAACTGCCCGGAGAATAAATTTATTGTTTCGAACGGAGATACGATGTTGGTCATTGTCGAGGTTGGAAACGTGGAAATGGAGAAGATATGCAAATGAGGTCGTACGTCCCGGTGGATTCATAGTCTCGCATTAAATTCAGGAGTGAGGAACGTGGGACGTACCTTGACGTCACTCGTACCGCCTATATGTGACGTCACTCGTCCTAAATATGCCGATTCGGTCACTGAGAAGCAAATCGAATTGAATCACGTTTTATATGACGACTCTCATAGTTTATTGGTCTAACTTGTGTTGTTTGCTGGAATTATGAGTCAACTTGTTTTTCAGTCGATTGTTGTCAACTGTAGTCGAATGAACCAGATTTTGATTGAAATCATTCAAAAAGGAGTTCTTCAATCTCTCCTCAATTGGTCCTCCGATAGAAAACTAAATCGCTGCAAGTTATTACACAATGGTTTATTACTTAACTGTATACAGGGTGTCCAAGTAACTACGCTCCCCTCACTTATTTTCTCTAATTGTGTACAAAAAAATTCTGACCAGCGCTATTCTTCATAATTTTTTGCGTAAAATTCAAAAATGACAAAATTGCGCAGCTTGCAAACGCGTAACTTTACGCAATCATGATGAACTTTGTTTTTTAAGCGATAAACCCCATTTTTCATTGCAGATTCGGATTCATCGTCAAATTTTATAAACATTTTACTTCGAAAACTTTCTCTTTGAACTCTTACAACCAGCTCAATTAGCGCTCAAAGGTGCGCAACCCAGGGATTGCGCCAAAATTGAGATGAAGGAAAACCTCGTGTGGCACATTATTTAGCACTGTTTTTCAAAGGCGAATCGCGTGGTGATATCCCTTTCTTGATTGGAAAGGGATATTCATTTTACCGCATTAACAGCCGAAAAAGTCACTTTTTGAAGAGGAAATCATCAGTTTTCCGTGGAATCTTTTCGGTATCGTTTCCATCATGGAAATAAGCAAGTGATATTAAACAAACGGACGTATTAAACTAAAAAAATCGTTTTTCAAATCAATTTTTCAGGAATTAAAATTTTTCAATTTTTTAAATCCATCATATGTTGCAGAGTTAAAATAGCATTTCCTGCAAGAGTGCTTAATTTTTATTCGGAAGTTTACACGGAAAGAAACAAAAAACGCTGCAAATTATTACACAATGGTTTATTATTTTTATATAGATCACTCGTCTACAAAATCACCAACCATCCAATATGAAGAAAAAAAGAGAAAAAAAATCAAAAAAAAAATCAAAAAAAAAAAAAAAAATCAAAATCACCAACCATCGATCGCATTTTGGTCAGCTCTAATTTGAACGGAGATTAGGCCTCTTTTGCGATTCACACTCGTGTTTTGATTTATATATATATATTTCAATAAAAACCCTTAAATTTTCGTAGGGAGCGAACGGTTTGTCCTACAGAGCTCCGCGTGGTCTCAAAAAATTCTAAACATTCTATAGAATCTTAAATTGAAGGGAAAACCATACCTTTATATCAAAATTTTTTGAGTTAGGGCGTTTTCAAAATTGATTTTGGAACCCTTAGAAGTGACCTACATCAACCAAAAGCTTCGGGGCACAACTAGACCCCAAATGGAGCCTACATACCAAATTTCATCTAAATCGGTCATTGCTAAGTGGCAAAAGTGCCGCGTACGGCGTACGGCGTACGGCGGACGGCGGACGGCGGACGGCGGACGGACGGCAAAATTTTTATTCGATTTTTGGATTCTACGTACCTTGAAACGTAAACCATCAAATTTTGAGGGGGTGTTAAAATTTTTTTTTTCTTGGTCGATTCCAAAGGTTCATTATTGAAAATAATAAACCAAAACCACCTCGACTATCTGTTTGATAAATCTACCGGAATGGTTTGGTCGTACCAGCGTATCACCGTGATAAAAATACGACTTGATAGCAAGAATATTGTCGTTGTCGTTTCGGCTTTATGTGGCCTCAAACTCAATGTTCATGTGGCCATAGGTATAGGTAGGTAAGTTGACACTTAGGTACATACTGACTTTCCACCGCCTTGTAACTTGTAACTGTAACCAATAGTAGGACTTTGGGAGTACCACTTCAAAAAAGGAGTACCATTACTGTATTTTCGTGTATCCAAAAATATGAAAGGACCCTAACTCGAAAAGTAGTACCTGTCCTCTCAAAAGGAGTACTTCTGGTCACCCTAGTTCTACTACTCTACAGGAATCTCCATATATCCGGTTGAAGAGTTGTTAGCTTACGAATCATATACCTACTTTCATCATTTATCACTTCAAACATCTCCGAGCTAACCTCACCTGGACCCACAGCTTTCTATTGTATAAATAAAAATGTAATAAAATAATTGTTGGAGTAGAAAAATTATTAATGAGACAAAATGCTCTCTTATAGCGTTGTGGGACCACCAAAACGACCTGATCAATTTCGGAACTTTGTTGGCAGCACCTACCTTGCCTCTCAATTCTCACCAGTTAACACCCCTTCATCTTTCCTTAAAATTTGATCACCCTATACTTAATAGAAACGATTATCGTCCCGTTCAAATTTCATCCTTCCGATGATCAAATTTTCATTTAGAGGCCCGAGGGAGGATCCATCATCGAAATAACAGAGACGCGTAGAATCCCGCGTAGTGCCCGAAGGCGTTAAATAACTGACCCATCAAAACTCCTCGACTAAATTATTATTTTGGTAACCAAAACCGTATTTTTTTCGGCGCAGGAACCCCGCAAATACATCGCGTGAGGGCATCGATCCCTAAAAGTACCGGTCATTTCCAATAATTAAATAATCACTTCCGAAGCGAAGCGTGAGGTAGTGGAGAAATGGGCGAAAACTGGACTCCGGTCAAGCGGCTTCCAGATAATGGTTTTCAGAACCGTTTAACAAAAAATTCTTTTTTTTCGGCGTTTTTGTAATTTTTGAACGGATCAAAGCCGTCAGGGATTTTATGCAAAAATACTTGTCGAGAAAAACAGAATACGGCGGGAGCGGAGGGGTGAATACAGTTATGATCCCCCCGTTCCATTATGGGGCGATTTAAACACCATCTGGCGAGACGATATTTAAATAAATCTTTGGTTGGAGGAGAGAGAGGAGAAATTTCTGAAGTTTTGCGCGACACCGTCGGAATATTAATAAAGTTGAGGTATAGGATGCCATCGATTTTATCGTATTATGGAGATAATTGATGGAGGACCGATGCCTCGGGGGGAATTGTTAGTCATGCTTCTCCAGAACTTCCAATACGAGGCAGCTAATGGATTGAAATTTCGGTCAGATTCGGTTGTAAGGTTGGAGGTCGTGGCTTCTCTAACGGTGTGTTGACGCGAGGTTTGACGATTTTACGAGGAACGAAGAAATAATTTTCGAGGTAGGTACCGTTAATTGAATGAAGTTCCATATTGAACAGTATGACTAAATAGGCCCTAAAGTTGCTAATTCCTCGAAAGTGTCGTGGTGTTGATTTCTCATCACACCTTCTGCATTAAAATAGCAGCTTGAATTTATTTAGTTTTTTTTTTTTTTTTTTTTTTTTTTTTTGATAAGGTAGTGCCAGAAGTGAATTCAAGTGAATTCTGATTCGTCGCCTAAGTGAAGTTGGTTTGAGAGATTTTCCAAGCCAAATCTTTGGGTAGCTTCAACATTTTGGAATGATGCTTCCACTAGGAGCAAAATCATTCGACCCACCTTGAGCCCTTGCCCCTCTCTAGAGAAAGGAACAGTCTTTTCACTCTATGTTTACCTGCTGAGATTATGCAAGGTTGTTCCAGAACCAAACTCAACGGAAGAATCAACTATTTCGTCGTTAACTCAGTCAATGCCAGTAGAATCAGCTTTTCAGCTCACAGTGAACTTCTTCCGACGCTTCCTTCCGAAGACCCGCAGCGAGGATTCGTCCAACAAGTGGTCGCTCGTTTTTCAAGAATTCATCAACATTTCATCCCAGGATGTGCGAGTGGATTTGTGCTGAAGGTCCCTTCAAGAAGAAAAAACGTGTGGCATATAGCTTCCTCGTATCCATAACCCGATTGCATGATCATCTATGCATAGTAGTTAATCTCTTAACATCAGTCTCCTAGTAATTGAGAAAAAAAATCCTCCCCAATGATTGTCCCCTACAATCATAGGGGACCATCTACACGTCAACCCTCGCAATCTCTGAATATTGTTGGAAAATGTGGAAGTTATGGCTGCCTTCTGTAGAATAGCTCTTCACCGGGTGGTTAACCGCTTTGATGGCTCTAAAACATGTACGATCTGTAACACGCACAGCCCAGACACCCTTTTTCATATGTTAGCTAATTGCCCCGTTTACAATTATGAACGTTTCAAGTTTTTTGGTTTTCCTTATTTCGATGAAAGTTTCTTTCGCACTCTTCTCCATTTCAAAGGAAAGTCTGAGATCACTAGGTCCGTAGGGTTCCTGCAGACAGTGCTCAGGCAAAGAGCGTTTACCATAAATGAAGGTTTCACTATAATCTAAATATTCTGCAGCCGCACAAAATTTCCGATGTTGCATTCTTTGTGCTTGACTCCAAAATTTCATTTGTCTGTAGGCGTATGCTTATTTCTATTGGCACTAATTACCTATATTTGATTTTACTCAAGGTTGTATGTTATAATTTTTATGCAATTTTTTCAAACCATATCATTAAATTTCATTATTACTCGACCCAAGCCATTTTTACTGTATCATTTATATTATATACTTGTATTTCTGCAAATTTATGATTGCGAACTCTCGTGAAAAACATATTGTTTACCACAATAAAGTCGTCTTCTTCTTCTTCTTCTTCTTCTTCTTCTAGAAGTTATGGCTGTTACAAGGAATTTACATTTGCGCATGAGCACAAAATACTTTCATTTTGGAGCCATAATTTTCATAGGGGACCATCTACTCGCCAACACACACAATCCCTGAAAATTTCATCGAAATTGGATGATATTAAATATCATACAAATATTGTACAAGTTATTGTACAAGTTACAAGTTATTGATACAAATTTTGTAGAAGTTATTATGGCTGTGGCAAGGATTTCATGACAGACATACAGACACACAGACAGATAGATACGGAACCACGTACTGTCCACCGATGAAAAGAATGAACGCGAGGACCCTACCGAATCCTAAACTGAAAACATCCCTTCAACCTCCTCCGAGCTTCGGGAAATCCCATTTTCGGTCACTTCCGCTCAAATCCTTTACCTGACTTGTCGCTAGGTAGGCTTGGGTGAGAATTCATAAAGGGAAGGAATACGGGTGGTGATTTATCACTTGAACGCCTTCAGGAATTTACAATGGAAGCTGTGAAATATGACTGGAAATCCTAAGTGGGCCACATCAAGAAGATTGAGAATGATTATTGGTGGAGTGCCACGCACGGCAAGCGGACGGCAAAATCAATAAAAGTGGCAAGAAGTCTAAAAAATCACCAAAAATCGAAATATTAGTTTGAAGAACTTTGTCTGTCAAACCTTCAAGTGAGCTTTACTCGTTTTGGTTTATTATTTTCAATAATGAACCTTTCGAATCGACCAAGAGAAAATTTTTTTTAACACCCCTCAAAGTTTGATGGTTTTCGTTTCAAGGTACGTAGAATCCAAAAATCGAATAAAAATTTGGCCGTCCGTCCTCCGTACGCGGCACGTTCCCCACTTAGCGTTGACAGATTTTGATGAAATTTGGTATGTAGGCTCCATTTGGGGCCTAGTTGTGCCCCGAAGATTTTGGTTGATGTAGGTCACTTCTAAGGGTTCCAAAATCAATTTTGAAATTTTGAAAACGCCCTAACTCGAAAAATTTTGATATAAAGGTGTTGTTTTTCCTTCAATTTAAGATTCTATAGAATTTTTTGAGACCACCCGGAGCTCTGTAGGACAAACCGTTCGCTCACTACGAGAATTTAAAGTTTGGACGTACGATAAGTCAGAATCGCAAAAGAGGCCTAATCTCCGTACAAATTTTAGCTGACCGAAATGCGATCGATGTTTTTCTTCATGTTGGATGGTTGGTGGCTTTGCAGACGTGTGATCTATATAGAAAAATAAAAAAATAATAAACCATTGTGTAATAATTTGCAGCGTTTTTGTTAACGAAAATGAATCGATGAGAAAAAATATAGTAGTTCTACGTTGAGGATACCCAACTCCCTGTCGGGCCTTGCGTTCATTCTTTTCATCGGTGGACAGTAGGTACCAGATAGGTAAGGAATTTCATTGGAGTCGGCAGAAGATGTCAAAAAAGCATTAGCTGAGAAGGTTGATCCCAAATCTAAGGGATGGCAGTTGGTCAATCTTAGAAAGGGCAGGGACAAAAGAGTTATACTCGAGGCAGCTAACATCCAAGAAGCCAGAAAAATAATGGCAGATACGGGCGCAGGGGGTGCTGGCCTCAAAATGGAGCTAATGCCCAAGAAAAGACCTACTCTAATTATCTCGGGTACCAGGGAGGTTTCATTAAACGCTGAACAACTCCAAGCTTGATCGATTCAAAGCCAATTTTAACCCAAAGTGGATAGTAAGATGTGGTGAGGGGCGTCCTGTAAGTTGGGAAGTAGAGGTATAGACTGAGCTCTACAAATCATTCATGAAAGACCCTAAGCTGTACGTAGGGTGATGTAGATGCCCAGTAACGCCATATGTAACAGTTCTAAGATGTTACAGATGGACCAGAGTGGGTCATCGCTCGCAAGATTGTACAGTATGCCAGCCTGGCGAAGAATGTTGCAAACGCTGTGGTGAGAAAGGACATAAGGTCGCTGCCTGCATCAAACCACATCCAGTTTTAATTAGGCCAGGATACTTGGGTTTGAACGTTTCTGAGTCAATCAAGGCTTGGGTCCAGTTCGAAGTGCTCTACGTACCCACCACCTCTACCCTCTTCCCATCCGCCTTTGGAAATACTATTGGAGCTTCAACCTTCCCATAATTCTTTCTTGGAGCGAATATGCCTCAATACGAATATTGAGCTGATGATATGAATCGAGGAGATGAATAGGAAGAGACACTCAAATCTAATCATCTTGATGGTAGTGGGCCAACCAGACTATCCGACGGCGGCTTTTAGGTTGAAGCAAACTGAGACAACTGAAAGGACCACCTCCTCTGGTATATCCTGTGAACGATGCGAGTGGTGACGCCACATGAGAAATAACTCCACACAGAAGACCACTAAGCCACCTTTTTGCAGGTTTTATTTGATTGGGTCGACTAGAGTTTGATAGTTTTGGAATCTATGAAGGCTCAAATCCAGTTCAAACTCAACGCTCAAAACCTCCTCCACTCTTCCTCTGAAAATATTGTAAAGCTTCAAAACCCCCCTGGAGCGAACATTTTCTTGATTTGTCGACGAATGCGATCATCGTTGCGTGAGTGCCTCTCATTCATCTTCCCAGTCAACTAGCCAGAGAGATTCGCTCGTCCCCGCTAAGAAGGTAAGGCTGATTTCGCAGTTCGGCGCCAACTATCCTTTTTCAACCGCTCTTCCTCTCATCTTTCAAATAATTTATCGTTTGACGAGAAAAATCCGGGTCCGAAATTGGTTTTTTGGTCGACTTCCTGGGGTCCAATCTTCTAGCAAATTGAGTTCTTAGAGCCCAGGGACATCCACGAGGAAGATGATATCATAATATTTCGGCATTTTCCCGATCTCACGTAGCGTGTTATACCGATTCTACGTTCCACCGGACCCTGCTATCATCCACAGAGCAAACGAATCAAGTGTATGTGGTAATGGTTTATATTGATCCCAACACTTGTTCTAAGTTGAAGCGGTGTTAGATTCCAGAAATAAATTGGCTGGTGGGGGGTAGGGGGTACTAGGTAAGACGTTTTTTGGTGGAAATCGTGATATCTCCACTGTAAGTGTTATTTTGTGTCAGCTTTCGTTTAAGAGTTTCAGCGTAAGTCTACCATGCTTCCTATTAACTGGGGCGTTAGTGATTATTCGGTTTACTCTCATTCCCGAAATTTCTTTTTCGAGCACAGACCGGTAACTGAGTTTGTACCTGCTTTTTCCCAGTGTACTAAATTGTGCTTAACCAGGCAAGTCTTATGGTGGGTGAGCAGGTTAGTCTGAAAATTTGGTTGCTCGTAACCAAGTAAGTATGGAAATTAGACTGCACGTAACCAAGTAAGTATGGAAATTAGACTGCACGTAACCAAGTAAGTATGGCAATTAAACAGCACGTAACCAGGTAACCCGACAATTTTTTAAAAAAACTTTTGAATTTACCATTAATTTGTAATTTGAGGGGCAGTTCGACCTTTCATTTCGGTTTTAGGATACTTTCGTGAAAAAATGGCAGGGTTAAGTATCATTAAATGATACTTAAATGATACTTATGTTACAATAAATTTTATTGTGGATTCCTGAATTAGGAATGAAATTTGAAACTTTAAAATGCTCTCCTGCATAATTCCATATTTTGTATTTGCCTGGTTTCCCTTACGCCAGCCAATTGTTTACTCAAATTAATATTCACAGCAATAAAATCTAGCACCAACCCTGGAAAAATTTGATGTAACTGGTTAAAAGTAGTGGAAGCGATTAGCACTTAGATTTCGTTTCAGTGCGTCCACAATGGAGACCAATAATCCGTAAAAGAAATGCGTGAGGGTTTATCAACACGTCAGTTCCAAAGCACCTTCCAAGCTTGAGTAAAATCCAGCACATCAGTTAATGCCTGGTTGTGAATCAAAACAAGCTATTTGGACATTCCGTCAGGTGCACCTCTCTACCCACACTGACGACTCCAGGACGATAATCTCTTCCTACTCGAACTGCCTTCTTCTCCCTATTCAATATTCATCTAACCTGGTTCGAGTTCCTATTATACTCCAAACCGCGATTTACGGCCCCTTTTCTTCGGTGAATCAGAATTTTATGGTTCTTCCAAGACATCTACATAATAATGGGGGCATTTTCTGATTCCCAATCTTTGTTTATAGATATGAAGCATGTCTCCGTGACTCTGATGGATGAACTACTTTGTGATTTAGTTGGATGAAAGAGTTCAGCGAGTGGACTATGAGACATCTATCAAAGAAGACTGTTTGAACATATTTGAGTATGTAGTAAAGTAAAGTAAACAACCATTTCAGGTAGGATTTTTGTCCGACTGCCATTCCTGGCGTCGCGGACGTCATCAGCTGTCTTCCATAGGGAAGATTAGAATTTGTTCTGATGATTTTCCCATTGGCCTCACTGCCCTATTTGAGTATGTATGAGCTATGCTTATTTGCTAGAATTTGTCAATCAATCCAGCTCACTTGCCAATCATCATCTGTTATTATTGCAAAAATTTATCTCAGAGTTCAGAATCTTGATCTTCGCAAGACAGCTTCATTGATCCTAGCAGTTCAGCATCTTTATCCTTGCAGAGCAGCTTCCTGGTCAAAAGCTGAGTAAATTGATCCTAGCAGTTCAGCATCTTAACCCCTGGTGTGTATAAAGTGTCTGACAGACAAGAGGGAGATTTCAATAAAGTATGTTGACAGCAGTGAGCATCTAGGATACCCCAGGCGCTCCTCCCCAGGTTCCATTTCAAATCTTCAGCTGTGATCTAGCCGCCATGAAAAGTACTTTGTTCCCTCACACACTTTATGCACAGGCAACCAAAACTGGGCATAATTTTGTATACTCTGACCAGGACTCAATTTCCATCCGATTTGCAAAATTCTTTATTGCTCAGATGACTTCCGGTTGCACCATATTTCACCAGAATATCGAAATTAGCATGGAGAAAGGCGAGGGGGGGGGGGCAAAATTATCACAAAATATACGATTTTTCATTATTTTGGTTCCTTTCTTACTGATTGTACCCAATCTATGAAATTCAGGGGACATTATCGATATAGCTCTGGATTTCATGAATCAAGTTTTCTTTGTGCCACCATGGAACAAATTAGTGGTGCCACCATAGTGCCAGGACACCAGAAACCGCATATTTCGTGGAATTTTGTGTTTTAATTCCTTTGATCAACCCTAATTGGACCATGGTGTCACTCGTGTCACCGGAAACATTGTAAGGATTCTATAGCGGTCCTAGGTGTCACTACATTTAAATTAAAAAAAAAAATGTATTCTTTTAATTTTTTATTAATTTTTATTTTTATTAATTTATTTATATTTATTAATTTATTTATTTTAATTTTATTTATGTCATTTGTTTTTTAAATATATAATAAATATTTTAATTTTTCTTAAAATAATCAAGTACGGAAAATAGTTAACATCCACTGGAGATAGACGTAACTCATTGGCATTAGCAATAGGATTGGAATAACCTCATCGGAGGTCCCCCCCTAATGGGTTGCAAATACTTTGCTCCACGATGCTGCGACGATGATTCTTCTTCAGGCCTTCAAATCAATACCAAACTCAAAATTTGGTCGGCTGGGTGGTTTCATTTGTTTTTAAAAATTGAAAACTATCTTAAATTGATGAAAGAGTCCAGAAACATTCACTAACTGGGTACCTAATCAATTATCATCATTAAGCGATGGATGGTCCACTCATCTGCAAGGGCGTCGGTTTTTTCATTGCCCAAAACTGTTGTAATGATAAACTATAATAATTAGATCAATATTGTATGAACTGGTGATCATTTTATATGAAATCTTCCTCTCACCGCATTTCGGGTACAGGGTCAACATCGGATATTCTCGAATCCTCAATTTCATTAGATAGACTAGTACCTATTATTAGGTAGATAGGTACTTACGTAAACTAGTCGAGGCTCGAAGAGGACGCCAAGGATCAAAAGAAGGACTGAATAATATCACGCCACTTCTTAAATTGACATGGAATATCACTTAACTCGAAAACTAAATCAAAATACCAAACGTTGTGATACTTAGGATGAGAGTTTTTTGATAATTGTTATTCAATTGATAAGGATTGCTAATAGAAACAGATACCTACTCGGTGGGAACAATGGACGAATCTGTATCGGAAAGGAAGGTACTCTATTGCTTTCAAACGTGAGTTGGATTTTAAATAATTCTTGCGAATTGTCTAATTATAAATTATAAAAGACATTACTGTCTTCGATATTAAATAAATACGGGAGGTGCGAAGGCATTCCTTACTCCCGCAGAATTACCGGCATTCCTTATCTGTGTGAGTTGCCGACCTATACTTACCGTTGGGCAGTTAGAACAAAAAATAGTATTATTGAATATTACTATCACGTAATATTCTTGTAATACTGTGCGTGAAAGTGCGGTTTCGGTAAAATTGACCTCTTATTCTTCAGTTCATTATTAACGAAGCGAGAACATTACACATCGTGGTTCAAGTCAAGGTTCAGGCCAATGACAGTAAGTGGTAGTATTCTGATTAACTTTTGTTTGAGTGAATTGTTTTGTAGAATACATCACTTTCGAGCTATTAGCAAAAAACTGGAAAAATTGCCAACATTTCTTGGGTTTCTGGCTCTCAAAAGTTATGGACTGCTCAGTAACTGAGTACACCTTATTTGGGTGGCCCAGGTTGGATTAAAACCATTTACTGCTTATAAGACATAGGCCCGTATTCACAAAATCGCCAAAGTGAAACTTGAGGTCGCACTTCCGAAAGTGATACTTGACTCGAAGAAACTATTCAATCGACGTCAGAAGTTGGCCATTCAAGAACGAGTTCTACCCAAGCAAGAAAAGCTGTGTTACGACGACGTAAGTATTTTCGTCATGTTGTTATAGTTTTTCTTATCATCTAATGAAATTATTCGAAATTCAACAAATCGAATTTCTGATGTTCTATATGTTCAGTTGTATATTGTCAAGTTACTGTTGTATTGATTGTATATCGTCAAGTATATTGACGTGATACCTGATTTAAATTCATTACCATGAAGCATTCCTACGAGAACGGCAAACACCTACAGCAACTTGACTTAAAATGCTCATAAAAAATAGGCGTATTATTGTAAATACCAACTAGTTATGACATTCTTCCTACTATCTTACTACTACTTGTTTTATTATACCCTCCTTCCTTATTTTTTTCAGGTGACCTAGGTACTATGTTCAATTGCTGAACCTGCGTCTTAGAAGATACGTCCTGTGTATTTACATTCGATATTGAAAAAGGTATTCAATCAAATTTAATGAAATGTCTAACTAAGGGAGATTGTTAATCTTGTTCTTAATAGTTATGTTCTTCTATCCATACCATTTTATCAACATGTACTTACAATTACCATCTAACTGTATAATACATATAGGTATTATAATTGTGTAACTGATTCAAGACCTGACTGATATTCATTTAATGAATTTCATATTTAACGTATCACAGATCAATAATTTTTGGAGATATTCTGTGAATTTACTCGAAAATACACAAATTATTATTATAATTTTAATTTTCAGTGATCACATTTTTCACCCGACTACCTACTCAGTTTTGTCTTTTGAAATATGGATAATTATGCTGGAGTACCTATTTGTCTATTTTTATGTTCGATTAGGTAGTAGAAGGCTCTTTCAAACTAGGTATCCATAAATTCCTAGATAAGAAACTTAATATATTTTTCTATTTAGGTAGATGAAAACCCATTGGTATTACACAGTAATTTGTACATGAAAATGGTCAGTTGTGAATAATGACACCCAGTTGAGTGGTCCGGTAAATTTATTGAAATTCTTCATCACATAATTGGAATTGAGTAAAAATATAGGTAGTGACTTATTTTTGAATTGGATAAGAAAGTACGTGATTTCTTGTTTCTTTTCTAGTTCGTTGTCTTCCCTCCTGAAAAACCGAAACTGTGATTAGGTGAGTTGTTGTTCGTTGTCTGAAACAATAATGTTCCAATCTTTTCCATTCTTATAATGAAAGTAGAAAATGAAACATTTCGAGAATCCTAGGCACAAAACGATCGTTCTGTCACTGGAGTCTGTCATTCGACTTCTTAATCCAGTGACAGAACGACCGCCTCAGTTAGATAACTAGATTGATATCTACAAGAATGTGTAGGGATAGTAAATTAGATCAGTTGTTGATATTCACAAAGAAAATATTTTGGATAGGAAGGATTGTTTTTACGATCGTTGATGGAAAACTGAGGAAGGGCCGACATGAAAGGTTAATTTGGGCTTACCTACTGGTTCTTTGAAATAGAATTCACATAAATCTGACTACATTTTGGACACTTGAACAATAATGTCCTCAAATTGAAATGAACTGAGCACAATTATTCGTGCTCAAAGGTAGCTGTAAAAAGGAAAAGTAGGAAATTGACCTGTGACGTGCGCGGAAATTCTTCTGACCAACACGAAAATCCATTTTCGCTTTCTCTTCGCCTTCTTGGCACAATTTGTACGCGTCTCCTTTCCGTAGATACTGCAAGTATTCCATGTAGTCGTTTTCCATTTAAATCCGAACGGAAAAACTTCGTAAAACGGCTGTCGAAGCAAGCAAAATAGACGCACTTTTTGTCAAAAGCTGTACTAAGGGCCAGTAAAGTGTGGTAGGAGCCAAACTTACCCGGAAAGTGTAACTTGACGAAAGTTCAGCTCCGGTAAAGTGGAGCTGAAGTGACGCTTCTTCTAAAGTTCGGTTTGTGAATAGCGTTTTCTCTAAAGTACGGCTCTAAGAGGAGATTTCAGGCTTCACTTAGTGAAAAGCCCCACTAAGTGCGTTTTGTGAATACGGCCCTTGTAATACTGACCGTGAAAGTGCGGTTTCGATAAAATTGGCCTCTTATTCTTCAGTTCATTATTAACGAAGCGAGAACATTACATCGTGGTTCAAGTCAAGAAATGTTGCCTGCCTCCTCGATTGAAAGAGGCCAATGACAGTAAGTGGTAGTATTCTGATCAACTTTTGTTTGAGTGAATTGTTTTGTAGAATGCATAATTTTCGAGCTGTTAACAAGAAACTGGAAAAATTGCCAACATTTCTTGGGTTTCTGGCTCTCAAAAGTTATGGACAGCTCAGTAACTGAGTACACCTTATTTGGATGGCCCAGGTTGGATTAAAACCATTTACTGCTTATAAGACATAGTTCCAAGGCGGCAGGCATGAACCTCTTAGAAGCTTTTGAAACGTGATTAACCCTTAAAATGAGGGAATGAACTGATGAAGAACTTCTATATTGAGGCTCTAATCCATCAAGAGCAGTGAGGAGGTATCTTGCTTTAGTTGTGCTTTATTCAGACTACTCTTGTATCCGCCTTTTAAATCCACCCGCTTGTTCTACCTTGATTCACAATAAAGACACCTTGAAGTCCTGAGGATCGTCCAAAAAATGGGGAATAGTTTGTAATCCACATACCTAGCGATACATACTATAGCGACAACTTCAGGGGTCTCAGTCGGTCGCCATTCATTCCTCGCTCCGGGTTAGTATTTCTCTCAAGAATCGGTGCTCAAAGTTTAAAAATTGTACCTAAATTTGAAATTTTCAAGGATTTTTGAAATTCGTTAGTGCATCTACCTGGACAATTGTAGGGAATCGGAAAACTAAAAGATTTCAACAACTTTTAAACTTTGAGCGCCGGTTCTTGAGAGAAATACCTACTAACCCTTATCACCGATTATAAGTAGGGATCTTGTCTACACAAACATTTGAGATACCAACTCAATCACTCAGCATCAGGTTGATTTGCGGTATTGTCAGTCAACATAATTAAGGAGGTCAAGGCATCGGAATAGCGTTCCGGCGCCTCATTTCCATACGACGGGCGAGTTATGAACCACAAATCCCTCTTCATAAATATCGCATTGAGGTAGGATGGGAACACCTCGCTCAGTCTAGAATCCGGTATAATTAGGTAACGGTGTCCCGGGAAACGATCCCCCCTTCAATCACCCACACCCCTATTGTCGACCGGGCCACTCCGCGGAGAAAATTTGGGTTAGTTATGATTATGTGCGATTGAGCGTGAAATGTACATTCAACTCACGATCTACGCAAGAGCTCTAGAAGGAATACTGAATTCTTAATCGTCAAATTCGTGGGATCTCAGTGGAAGAAAACATACAGTTCAGTAATGCACGCATTCCTGGGGACGCACCATTGAATAAGGATGAGGTCAATTCCATCAAATACGCGATAAAACATACATTACATTTTTGAAGTGGAAAAATTGAAATAAAGGAAAAAACTTAGTCTTTCGAAAATTTGAGTTCCACAACGTTGAAATAGTGAACAAAACTGTGTCATTTGAAAGTTTACATTGAAAAAACCCCGCTGTAAATCATTGCATAAAGGTTTATTATTTTCTGTATAGATCACCCTTCTGTATACAGGGTGTCTACAAAACAGTTGTAAGGAATTCAAGGGGTCGATTCTACAACTAATTTCCAACAAAAAGTGTCTCCTAGAAATTTTTTTTAAAACGCCTCTTTAACCGACTTTTTTCACTTTCAAGTTTTTTTCGTGTTTTCGACCTTACACCATTAAAACGGTCATAACTCTCTTAAATTACACTCAAAATTAAAAATAAGGATACCGTTGGAAAGAGCGTCAAATTTCCAATCTCCCTGATACCAAATAACAAATTTTCAGTTGAATTACACGGGGAATAAAGCAACCTAAAAAGTGAACTTAGTAAGTTTCGAAAAATTCCCGTTTTTCAACGCCTAAAATCTCCAAATATTAACTGGTAAGTTCTGTTGCCGGAAACCCTAAAACTGCGCCAGAATCTCAGCTTTCCAACGGTATAATCAAAACATATTTTACAACCGAATTTAGGGGAGAATTTTGTGTTTGAACGCGGAAAAACGTGCATTTTTTCAACGAAATCGGCGCTCCGCCTAGTCGATCTTAGGGGTCGGACGATTAGAGTGGGTGGGTCGGCGCCGCAGTAGACCGCGAGGCCTCTGGAAACAGGAGGCCAGAGCGCCGATTTCGTTGAAAAATGCACGTTTTTCCGCGTTCAAACACATAATTCTCCCCTAAATTCGGTTTGTAAAATATGTTTTGATTATACCGTTGGAAAGCTGAGATTCTGGCGCAGTTTTTAGGCTTTCCGGCAACAGAACTTTACCTGGTAATATTTAGAGATTTAAAGGCGTTGAAAAACGGGAATTTTCCGAAAATTTACTAAGTTCACTTTTTAGGTTGCTTTATTCTCCGTGTAATTCAACTGAAAATTTGTTATTTGGTATCAGGGAGATAGGAAATTTGACGCTCTTTCCAACGGTATCCTTATTTCTAATTTTTGAGTGTAATTTAAGAGAGTTATGACCGTTTTTAATGGTGTAAGGTCGAAAACACGAAAAAAAACTTGAAAGTGAAAAAAGTCGGTTAAAGAGGCGTTTTAAAAAAAATTTCTAGGAGACACTTTTTGTTGGAAATTAGTTGTAGAATCGACCCTTTGAATTCCTTACAACTGTTTTGTAGACACCCTGTAGATCCCACCCCACCAACCATGGGTACCTACTACCTACTAGGGCATTTTTGAAAATTTCAACCCTTCATTTCTATTTGGTTGGTGGTTGGGGTTGAAATTTTCAAAAATGCCCTAGTAGGTAGTAGGTACCCATGGTTGGTAGGGAGGGATCTACACAGAAGGGTGATCTATACACAAAATAATAAACCTCTAGGCAATGATCTGCAGTGTTTTTTTTTTACCTACCGACTTTTTTTGGAAAATTTGGTACTACCTACCACACCATACTGGCTTCACACCTTCACAATCAAGTTTATTAGAAAGAACTAAACGCTTCACACTCGATTCGAAAAATAGAGAGCTTCATATGGAAATTTGATTACTGGTTGCTCAGAAAGCAAAACTGAATACAAATCGAAGAACGTCTGCCAAGTGGGTTGTGGCACATAGCTTCCTCGTATCCATAACCCGATTATATAGATGATCCGATGCATAGTAGTTAATCTCAAAACACCAATCTCTAAGTACCTTTCATCACTCTCATAGGGTGTTGTGAATGCGGGAGTCAAGTAGGTGGGACTGGCTTCACTAGGCGCTTTTACGCAGCCACTCCAGTTTTTTGTTCGCTCGCATATGCGCTCAATTTCCGAGTTCCACGTAGATTTGCAAATTGTCTAATTTCTGAATTCTTGCCTTTACTGTTTTATGCAATACTGTTCACTTAAGTCCAACTATCTCAATAATAATCGTTTAAATCAATTTCTTGTGTTCCGTGAATTATAACGATACGTTCTGACTGAACATTTCTGGCGACCGTGACAGGACGGAAGTTAATCTCGACATGGAGTACAAGAAAATGGTAAAGATCAGGACCCAGGTAAGACGTAAATTTTCTACAACTTACAAAGAATTTAAGGGAATCCTGAACGACGAAACAACCACTGAAGATATACTTAGGGCTAAGTTTTTCGCTCTTGATGATAAAGCCGTTAGGTTATTTAAGTTGGACCAAGAAATCCTCGAATTGATGATGGAAGACCCAGAAATCAAAGACGATGACGAGGAGCTCGAGAAAGAATTTGATTCTGCGGAATTTTATCGTGAACAGTATCAAGAATTCAGGGCGCTATATGATTGTAAGCTAACTATGTTTCTAAGAGCAGCAGTAAAAGAAGATAGCGTTCCAGTTACCAAAAAATCAGATTCCACCAATGATGTCTCTAGTAAGAAATATCGTTTACCTAAGCTAGAATTAGTTAAATTTGACGGTCAGTCAGAAACTGGATCGGATTTTGGGGCATGTTCGAAACTGTCCATAAAGACCGCGATTTGGACCCCGTTGACAAATTTCGATATCTAATTCAGCATATGGTAGAAGGCTCACCGGCTAGAGAACTCGTAGAGAGCTATCCACCGTCCGCGGAAAATTATCCTAAAGTGATTTCGCAATTGAAGGACAGATTCGCTCGTGACGAACTATTGATAGAGGTCTATGTGCGTGAATTGTTGCAGCTCGTTCTACAACAATCTCAGAACTCGAAAACTTTGAAGTTGGCTTCACTTTATGATAAGTTAGTCACTCAACTTAGGGCTCTTGAGTCACTCGGAGTAACATCAGAAAAATATGCAGCGATGCTATATCCTCTTGTAGAATCGGCCATCCCAGATGAAGTTTTGATTGCTTGGGAACGTTATAGAAGTAGTGTTAAGATTGGGAGTAAAACTGATTCAGGTGACAATCTGTCACATTTGCTCATTTTCCTTAAGGGTGAAGTTGAAAGCTCGGAGCGCCTAGTACTTGCTCGATCTGGCTTTGCTAGAGATGAGGTCGCTCCATCAACTAAACCAATAGAAGGTAAGAATCAGCCGGTCAAGGAAACCCTCCCTACAGCTTCATCCTTGCTCACTACTTATACGGATCATCGAACGAAACCACCTACAAAACTGTGCTTATTTTGTTCTAAAAATCACGAATCTTCTAGTTGTACCAGTGTGGCAGATTGGTCGCAGGAGAAGAAACGGGAGCAGTTGAAGCGTTCTGGTGGGTGCTTCGTTTGTTTGAAATATGGGCATAGTGCGCAGAATTGCAAAGGTTTCGTTAAATGTTTATTATGTAAGAAACGTCACCTATTTGTCATGTGTCCAGGTTTGAATGTACATCCAAGAACTGAAGTGCACTTTAGCAGCTCGACTTCTACTCCAAAGGACAACTCAACCTCAAGTTTGCTGTTCGCTGAGGGATCCCCAGTCTTTCTTCAGACGCTGATCGTGAAGGTGGGAGTAGGAAAGAAGACGCAGTTGGTAAGAGCTGTATTGGATACTGGGGCACAACATTCATACATAAAAACTGAACTTTTGGACTTGATCAAACCCACCAAATTAGGAACAGAAGTAATAAACCATAGCCTATTTGGAGGGGTGGAAACACGAAAAGTACCTCATAACATTTACAAAATTGCTGTTCAAAGCCGATGGGGCAATTCCAAGTGCGACATAGTTGCTCGTGATCAAGAAAAAATTTGCTCATTCATACCAAGATTTTCCAATTCCCATTATCTTGACATCCTTAAGAAAAAGGGCATTGTCCTTTCTGATTCAGGCCAGGAAGACCTCGAAGTGAAACTTCTTTTAGGGGCAGATGTTTGGGTAGACATTATCACTAATGAAATGGAAAAAATTCATCAAGGTTTGATAGCTGTCAAGACAACTTTAGGATGGATCTTGACTGGACAAATTCCTCATTCTAGACAAAGCACACAACTTCTCTGCTGTTCCAATGCTTCATTCCAGGAAATTGACAAGCTCTGGAAACTAGATGTTCTGGGAATTGAGAAGCCTGTTGCTGTGAAATCTCGGAAAGACCTGGAAGAAGAAGCGGTTCAACACTTCAAGAAGACAGTCTCCATCGGAGAAGACAACGTACGTCCACCTTGGATTGAAGGACACCGTGAATTGGTCAACAACCGTGATATGGCAGAACGACGTTTGATAAGTACCACAAAAAAGTTGAATTCTCTTGATAAGATCTATGAGTACGATAAAGTGCTCAGGGATTGGGAGTCTCTAGGTATAATTGAAAGAGTTCCTGACCACAAAGAAGAAAAAGCGTTTTATTTGCCTCATCATGCAGTGATAAAGGATTCCAGCATGACCATAAAATTGCGTCCAGTATCTGATGCATCTGTGAAGGATAGGCAGGGTACTTCTCTAAACGATTGTGTAGACATAGGAGAGAATTTAGTAAATTTAATTCCTCAATTGCTTCTGAAGTTTCGTCTCCATGAAATAGGAGTATCAGCCGATATAGAAAAGGCCTTCCTGCAGATTGGCATTTCCCCTAATGACAGGGATGCACTAAGATTCTTGTGGTGGGACAATCCAGAAACTAGGCAGAAGGTGATAGTGTTCAGACACTGTCGTTTGGTCTTTGGAATTGGGCCTAGTCCATTTTTGCTAGGAGCTGTCCTAAAACACCACTTAGAGAATGTCCCTGTTGAACTGCAAGAGACTGCCAGATTTCTCCAATCAACTTGGTACGTCGACAACTCTATTTCTAGAGTGAGAAGTAGTGATGATTTGGAAAAATTCATGAAAGAGTCAAAATTGATAATGCAGATGGCTCAATTTAATTTGCGACAGTGGGTTCATACAGGCATGACATCGACTGAGGAGAAAACCATTTCCGTTTTTGGAATAGAGTGGGATTTTGCAGCAGATAGTTTAGGCTGTAATTTGAAGTCGTTGGAGTCTCAACCCGCGCCTTTAACAAAGAGAGGTCTATTATCGGCAGCCCAAAAGCTATTCAATCCCATAGGTTTTACCAGCCCTGTCAGTCTGATGCCAAAGCTGCTTCTACAAGAAACTTGGAAACACAATTTGAAGTGGGACGCAGAACTTCCTTCTGAAATCATTGAACGTTTTTCTTCGTGGCTTCAACAAATTCATTTATTGAAACACGTTACGATTCCTAGACATATATGTGAAGGCTCAGTTCTGGAAGGCACTTGTTCCTTGCACACATTCTCGGATGCCAGCAAAACTGCTTACGCTGCATGCACCTTTCTAAGGGTTGAAACTGATAACCATGTGTCAGTATCATTGGTGCAGGCTAAGTCTCGAATCGCTCCTTTAAAGCCTGTTACAATACCTCGATTGGAATTGCTTGGTGCACTGATAGCCTCCAGACTGTGCAAAGGTATACAAGAATCTTTGTCTATCCCTAATTGTAAAAATTATTTGTGGTGTGATTCTTCCGCAGTCATCACATGGATAAACATATTGTTTAGTAATGCATGCATTCCAGGGGACGTCCCATTGGATAAGCATTGGATCAGTTTAACCAGTTGTTAAGTGATAAAACTGTTTCACTCGATGTAATTTATTTATTACTTTAGGCAAGAAATAGTGACCTTAACATTTCTAGCGGCATGGGAGCCTCGAATCTGAAGAGCATTTTAAAATCCATGATCTACGACACCCAACATGCGAATTCGAGTTCACCCCCCCCCCCCCCCCCCACCACCACCGCCACCCAACGCCAACAATGGTGCCAGTCTGGCACCAAAGCGGAAATACGTCGTAACATTGAACTTTCATCTGTTAGTTTTAGTAGGCAGTCCGTCGAGGTTCACATCCGTATTCAAGGTGAAACACACAAAAAAAAAAAAAACAAAAAAAAAAACACGAAATATGCGGTTTATGGTGTCCTGGCACCATGGTGGCACCACTATTAGTTCCATGGTGGTACAGAGAATAATTCATGAAAATCCGGAGGTAGGTATAGTGAGAATTTTTACTCAATTTCAAAGCTTGGGGACAGTTAGTAAGCAGTAAAGGAACCGAAATATTGAAAAATCGGATATTTTGTGAATATTATCCCCCCCACTCGCCCCCTCCCCTTGCGAATTTTGGTACTCGGGTGAAATCATGTACAACTCGGAAGTTATTTGAGTCAAACAAAAAAAGAAACACGCAAATCGGTTGGAAATTGAGGCCTGGGCAGAGTTTACAAGATTACGCCCGCAAACGCACGTTTTTTAAGCATTAACCCCCCCTTTCCTCCCCTTAAAAGCAAAATTCAAAATTCCGGCGCCGTAGTGCACAACTAGATAGTTTTCCGCGTCGATGAAAAAAAGAACCGCAAAAATCGGTTGAGAACTAAGGGCTGTGCAGAGTACACAAGATTATGCCCAAAAACGCACGTTTTTTGAGCATTAACCCCCCCTTTCCCCCCCTTAAAAGGCGAAATTCGAAATTCCGGCGACGTAGTGCACAACTAGATAGTTTTCCGCGTCGAACAAAAAAAGAACCAGGAAAATCGGTTGAGAACTAAGGCCTGTGCAGAGTACACAAGATTTTGTTACACACACACACACACACACACACACACACATACACACACACACACACACACACACACACACACAGACATACACCTATGGTTTTTTTCGCGGATTTGGATTCAGAATGGTCTAAAACGGATTACTGTGTGGTAATTTTTTTTTTCTGTTGAGTGTTGTCCAACTTCACCCCAGATCGATCGCATAAGGACGCCCAAGTCTTACTGTGGGACGTCCTAAAAAAGGACGATAACTGGAGCGTTTTTGTAGCCAACAGAGTCAAGGAAATACGCTCGAATACAAACTCAGAAGATTGGCAGCATATCCCTGGTTCTTCCAATCCAGCAGATCTCCCATCAAGAGGTTGTAATCCTCGAACCTTCGTGAAAAGTCGATGGTGGGAGGGTCCAGCGTGGCTCAAGCAGTCTGAAGACCAGTGGCCTCGATCGGAGTAGGTGATTCCTTTAGATATTATTAATGAAGAAAGGAAAAAGACAATAGTAACTGCCATTTCTTGCAAAAATAAAGGTTTAACGACTTCGCTGAACTACTTTTCTAAATTTTCAAAAATAGTGAGAACAGTTGCTTGGATCCAGCGGTTCTGCAATGCTTGTCGAAACATCAAACCTGACGACAACAGCCTTCATGGCATCAAAATTGAAATAAAAATCCCCTTAAAACTAAATTCTCCATCCTTGATCAATAAAAAATGCAAAATCATTTCTGAAAACGGCATTAAATTCAAGATAGTCCATATTGAGGAATTGTCAAAGGCCGAAGATTTGGAAGATTCCGACGCTATTGAAGAGGAACAGGAGCAATCGACTTTTACCGAAGATTCTCGGATACTTGACTCGGAAGAGAGCGAAGATGAGAAGAATCGTCAATCAGAAACAACAACATCAAGATGTGGGAGACAGATTCGTCCCCCGAAGAAGCTCAACTTGTGAAGTATATGGTTGTAATTTTGCTAAAATCCCAAATTACAAGGTGGGAGGATGTTGTGAATGCGGGAGTCAAGTAGGTGGGACTGGCTTCACTAGGCGCTTTTACGCAGCCACTCCAGTTTTTTGTTCGCTCGCATATGTGCTCAATTTCCGAGTTCCACGTAGATTTGCAAATTGTCTAATTTCTGAATTCTTGCCTTTACTGTTTTATGCAATACTGTTCACTTAAGTCCAACTATCTCAATAATAATCGTTTAAATCAATTTCTTGTGTTCCGTGAATTATAACGATACGTTCTGACTGAACATAGGGGATCATCTACACGCTAATCTGGACAATCCTAGAAAATGTCATCAAATTCGAATGAAAAATGTAAGTGTTATGGCTGTTACAAGGATTTTACGTTTGCGCATGCGCAGAGGCTTCTGTAAATTTTAAGGCCTCGATTTTCATTGGGGACCATCTACAACCTGAACCGCATAATCTTTGAAAATGTCATAGAAATCAGACAATAACGTCGTATAGTTATGCTCGTTACAAGGAATTCATGACAGACACATAGACCAGAATTGTTCAGAAAGGTTTAAAACGGAAAACGCGAGTGAAAATTTTGATTTTGGAGAAATTTATTTTAATCCTTGAAAAGTGAAAACAAAGCTTCCTCTACCTTGGTAGACTCGGAACCAAAATGAACAGCGATCAGATTTTAGTCAGATAAAATTTGAACGGAGATTAGGCCTCTTTCGTGATTCTGTTTTATCGAAGGAAAACCCTTAAGTAATCGTAGGGAGCGAACGGTTTGTTCTACAGAGCTCCGAGTGGTCTCAAAAATTTTTTAAAATTTAATACTACTTAAAATTGGTTGAAAAGCGATAGGTACCTTTTTGCGTTTGCTTACCTAGTGGGGACAATGCTACAAATTTGTGGGGGTGCTACAGATTGGTCTCCACCAAAAACATTGAGTGTCTATCAAGGTTCAATTAAATTATGCTTCGGATTCAAACCCTTCAAAAAAGGATAGTACACGAGTTATATCGGTAGAATGGCTGGAACATTAAGTAGGAATGGTTGTCAAGCAGACATCTTCGATTTTTCAGCTCATTTCATTAGACTGGATGACTTGTGACTCGAACTCATGTGGTTGGTGAGCAGGTTTCAGATGAAGGTTTTTCGGGGATTCCAAACGCCGTTAACCCGTCCGTTATACGGTAGTCTTGCTTCTCGCTTCATTTTGCTTTCGAACTTAATTAACGAAGTCCCAATTTCAAGCCGAGCGTCAATCGATAGAAGGGGTTTTTAATCTTCGATTGAAGCGGTGAAGATTCGCAGTCTTCAGATGTATGTTTCCTGATAACAAATCTACCTTAGGGTAGGGTTCCATGGTATATTTTTCGATATACTTATTGTAGCAGTGACTGAATTATTACCAGTACCAACAGTATTACAGCAGAGATTGATCGTAGGATTATTCTGGGAAACCGGGCGTTCTACGCCAATACCAAGCTCTTTAAATAAAAACTGCTGTCCAGGGAACTTAAAAAAAATTATACCTGATGCTGATTAGACCGGTGGTTTGTTAGGGTGCCGAAGCATGGACCCTTTTGAGCACTGACGCCAACAAGCTAAGAATATTTGAAAGAAAAGTAATGAGAAGAATATATGGGGCAGTATACGAAAGGGGACGTTGGCGAATCTGAAACAATATGGAAATCGAGGCGATTCTTGAAGATTCATTAAAGCCAGTCGGATTCAGAGGCATGGACATTTGGAGAGAATGCCTAATGAAAGACCCCCTTGACTTGAAACTTGAAAAAAGAAGGCGGCAGGAGAGACCAAGAACACTATGGATGGATGACGTGGAAAGGGATCTGCTAAAGATGAAATTACGAAACTGGAAGATTAAAGCCTGTGATCGAGGTGAGTGAAGGAAGGTTGTTAGGGAGGCCAAGGGACATATAGTCCTATAGCGCCTGGGAGTTAAGTAGTTAGTTAGTTAGTGATTGAATTTTCGGCTTTTCCTTTATCAGTGAATAATTACATTGTGGCTAATAATTACGTATGTCTTCAGATATTGGGATTGGGTGTTTTTAGAACGTCTGTCTCATTCTTGTTCAAATTTAGGGACAGTTTTCTTTCTTATACGCTCCTGGGTTCCCAAAGTTATACAAAAAAGGTGTTAGACTGGAGGTTTGCACCAAGTGGGGTTCCAACTTCACTTTTCCCATGAGGGAGTGATATCCTAAAAAGACCAACTTGGTATCCCGTACAATATAGTAGTTGGCATCTTGAGCATAACAGATCAGCATCTTGATCCTGGAAGACGAGCATCCTAATTCTGGCAGATAGGATTTTTAAGCATAGAATCCGACAAGATCATCATCTTGAACCTAGCGGCTCAACGTATCTGCTTATATATCTAGATCTCTGTAGATCAGTATTTTGAACCCAGCAGTTCAGGACCTTCATAAGCAGATTGATTCGGTGCAGTTAGACTCAATTCATGATCTGTTACTTCTTAATATGGATTAACACCATATTCTCTCATTTCCAACACAATCACTGTAATTTTCTCCTTCCTAAATGTCCCTCAACTTTTCTCATAACCAAATGAATGTAAGCATTTTTGTACTGTAATATGAACAAATTTGTTTTCATGCCCCTCTGCATTGTACAAGAAATAGCCTTCCTTTCTATGTTCCTGCGACAGCCACCAATTACCTACTGAACAATCCTCTGATCAGAGCACAGAGAATCTTGAAGAGAGGATAATGTGGAAGTTTATGCCCTATCCTTGGGAAAATTCAGAGAATAAATGTATATTATTTGCACTAAGTAGCATTTTTGTTTTCTCTCTGTTCATATAATCGTAGTGCTGATGTTATATATTAATTATATTCGGTCATTGAGCGTCATGCCCATATAAATTAAATAAATAAAAATAAATAACATACAAATAAAATACTACTATCTGAATGCCTAAATGGATATAATGATCCTTCTCATTAATTCATTCAGAATTTACCAAGATCAAGAATTCTCCAATCTAACTCTGATTGATGCTTTCCTTACTTACTTCTCTCAATCCTCATCGTAATGGATGGACTTTAGCGGTCGTTTACCTTCCGCGGCAGAAGCGCAGAGTACAGAAGCAACTGGATGGGGTAGTTGAAGAGAAAGAAAAATAAAGCAGACGACAAGAAGGAGAGGAGAGTGATGGGGGACCGCGGGAATGTCGAGAATCGGCATGTGCGTGCGCTCGGTAAAAGTTCTTTCGATCCGAAGACGGAAACGGCAGAAGATGAGACTGATAAGTGGTTGACCTTCCACATTCGAAGCAAAATACGAGTTAGTTGAAAAGAGTCCAGAAAAGACCATCGGTAGCCCTTTTCAAGTCCATGAGCCTATTTTCAAACATTTCTGACATTTTTTCTACTTTTCTAGAAAAAGTTCTGGGTTTGAGTCAAATGACGTTCCTACTTGTATGAAGTTCGTACATACGAGTATACTAATGTAGATTGTAATAAACAAAAGGAGTAGAGAGAAAATTTTGAATGCACTAAAACCTCGACAGTATCATTCACGACCTCGGCAACAGGTATTTGGGTATCCGAAAATACCTCAATGGAGTGAGACTTTTTGTCTTTACTCCAGGCACCATTGCAGGCGTTTCTACAGGGTGCCCAGAATTAATGTCCCAAACTTCAGGGATCGATCCTAAAAGTATTTCCAACAAAAATGTCTCCAAGCCATTTTGTTTTAATCCCTTGTTTTTCCAAATTTTTCAACTTTAATATTTTTAAGTGTTTTTGACTTTATGTCATTAAATCCTTCCATTACTCAAAATAAAACTTTTAATAAATATAAAATTTTTTCAACTTTAAGATTTTTAAGTGTTTTTGACCTTATGTCATTAAATTCTTAATAAAATGTTAATAAATATAAAAAATTTTCAACTTGAAGATTATTAAGTGTTTTTGACCTTATGTCATTAAATCCTCAATAAAATGTTAATAAATATAAAAAATTTCAACTTTAAGTTTTTAAATTAGTACTAATAAATTAATAATATAAATTAATTAGTAATAAATTAAATTAATTAATAAAGTCGAGTAATAAATATCACTTGACTTTATTACTTAATACTTTATTACTTAATTACTTAATACTTGAATAATTTTATTAAATTTTATTACTTTATTACTTAATACTTTATTACTTAATAATTGGATAATTTTATTAAATTAAGTAATAAAATTAATCAGTAATAAATTAAATTAAGTAATAAATTAAATTAAATTAGTAATATAAATTGTTTTCAACTTTAAGATTTTAAAGTATTTAGACCTTATGTCATTAAATCCTTAATAAAATGTTAATAAATATAACATTTCTTCAACTTTAAGATTTTAAAGTGTTTTTGACCTTATGTCATTAATTCCTTCCATTACTCAAATTAAGACTTTTGAATGATTGTGGATCGAATGATTATGAAGCTAGAATGAGGTTGGCAGGTACTGACACGGGCAAAGCTGTGTTCTTTGCCGGTGAGTGATCAATTCAGAAAAATAACGTACATTTCTGTAATATTATGCAGTATTTTTCACAGATAACACTTTGTAATGCCTTTACGATCCAGAAATTTCTTTCAACCAGAACCTACATATTCACTGCGAAGGATTTGATAAGGAGTTTCAGTCTAACAAGTCTAGAATCGGTTCAGTCTAGATTAAGGGAAAATCACACAAAATTAAGGCAGCTGCAAAACTGACTTGTTTTTCTGGTTTTACGACAGGAAATTCTTCAAGGTAGAAATTATTTTTGTCGAAAACTTTGCTCTTATTCGAGATCAATCCAAGATTCGCCGCAACACAAATTGAGTGACACACTTATGAAGAATAGCAAACTGCCCTTATATTTTCAATTCTTTCGGTTTATTATTTTCAATAATGAACCTTTGGAATCGACCAAGAAAAAAAAATTTTTAACACCCCCTCAAAATTTGATGGTTTACGTTTCATGGTACGTAGAATCCAAAAATCGAATTAAAATTTGGCCGTCCGTCCGCCGTACGCGGCACTTTCCCCACTTAGCATTGACCGATTTTAATGAAATTTCGTATGTAGGCTCCATTTGGGGTCTAGTTGTGCCCCGAAGATTTTGGTTGATGTAGGTCACTTCTAGGGTTCAAAAATGAAATTTGAAATTTGGAAAACGCCCTAACTCAAAAAATTTTGACATAAAGGTATTGTTTTTCCTTCAATTTAAGATTCTATAGAATTTTTAGAATTTTTTGAGACAACGCGGAGCTCTGTAGGACAAACCGTTCGCTCACTACGAGAATTTATAGTTTGGACGTACGATAAATAAACACGAGTGTGAATCGCAAAATAGGCCTAATCTCCGTTCAAATTTTAGCTGACCGAAATGCGATCGATGTTTTCCTTTATGTTGGATGGTTGGTGGCTTTGCAGACGAGTGATCTATAGAAAAATAATAAACCATTGTGTAATAATTTGCAGCGTTTTTGCTTTCTTCATTCAACTATTGTTATTCCAAAGTTGGCATCATCTTCAGCTTTGTACGCCGAAGAGATCGACGTTTGGGATGAGGTGCGGTGTCAGATGTCGAGCGAAAAACTGGAGGACCCGTTAACTGAGGGAATCAACATGCAGATGAGGACATTGACTGTGAAAAAGGTTCAAGGGGAGCTCGAAGCCCCTGAAGGTAGCCAAGTAGGGTGAAGAAGATGAAGAGGGGGTAAAAAACGCGTAGAAAGATGGTGCAAGAACTTGAACTTGCTCCTCAAAGGTTGAGTCAGACTTCCCCTCCTTATCCTGAACCCAACTGACTTCCTCGAGATGTTGACCCAGCCAGGCGTATTCTTCGTCTGACTCGAACTACCAGGATCCTTATGGATGAGATAAGCCGCCCATCAACCTCACTAACATCTACATCAGTGCCATCTTGATAACACGGATGGCCTTCCGAGAAAAGGTCAACCCCCGCCTTACATTTCACTGTCGTTTGTTATGTCGTTTTATTTGGGTTTTTTCCAACAGATTTCTTGGCTCACCTGCCAAGTGGGCCACCTTTCTTTTCCAATTTTTTTCCTTTTATCCAGAATTCCGACCTCTTTTCTGCGGTTGTTTGCGCTCCCACTCCCTTCGTCCAACCCCAGAGCCTCTTGTCGGGACGTTAAATTGATTTTAAAAACCCGTGTTTTACCTTGTTCAAATACTCATGTCTTCCCTTAATTCAACTCAATTCGAAGACAGAGAGTTGTGGGTGCCTTCATTAAAAATAGAGTGCGCCTGATTTTTTTTTTTTCAATTTTTAATCGAAAGTAGACTCCATCCTGAGAATTTTGACAACAGCCGTTCTCTTTTCGGATGAGTAGATCTTTTTCTATGATTTTTCAAAATTTCGAATGTTTATGACGTCACGCTCCCCTCCCGCCTTGGCGGGACCCTCCAGCCCACTGTGACGTCATAAACATTCGAAACTTTGAAAATCATAGAAAAAGATCTTCTCACGCTAGAAGGTGGCGGTTGGTGACAAAATTCTCAAAATAAGGACTAGTTTAGATTACAAATAACAATAAACGGTTTTTCCCACCCAAGCGCACACCCCATTTGTACAACTGAGTACAACTCAAAGAAACGAACAACGATCGCATTCTGGTCAGCTCTAATTTGAACTGAAATTAGGCTCCTTTTGCGAGTAACACAATCGTGTTTCTGATTTACCGTAAGTCCGTCCATTGAGTTCTCATAGGGAGCAAACAGTTGGTCCTAAAGAGCTGTGGGTGGTCTCATTCAACTGTAGAAATTAAATACTATTTTAAATTGTTGGAAAAACAAAAATTCTTGCTCGATTCCAAAGGTTTATTATTTATTACATATGAAGACCACAGGGAAAGAAGGGGGAATGTCACTTTATTTCCGAAAATAAGTTAAGGTTGGCCACAAACACTCCCAAGGATGAAGTTTCATAATATGAGATAATAATGGGAAAAACGGAGGCGGATCTGCGAGAAATAGCTGATGTTGGATCTGAAATTACTGGGATAGAAGGGGGAAGGATTGAAAAAAACAGGGAAAGAATGAAGAAGGTACTTCTTCGGACTACTCTCATTCTCCCCCTTCTTTCCCTGTTCTCTCTCTCTCTGACCCTCCCCCTTCTTCAACTATTTTTTAGTAAGGGTGGATTTTTTTAAAATAAAACTATTTACATATTGTGGATGTTAATTGATTTATTTATCTTTCCGTTATATCGTTAGATGAAAGTTTAACTAATAAGGAAAAATAAAACGACCCAGCTGTTCATGAAGATGAAAATCAGTAGAACGCGTCAAACTTTGAATTTCAGTGTTCTCTGAATGGAAAAATTCACACAACCCCCCCTTCTTTCCCTGTGGTCTTCATATTTATTCAGAAATAGTCAGTTCCGAACTAATTGTTCATGGCGTAAATCCCGCGAAACTGCTTCAAGCTGCCAAAAGATTAATTTGGGTTTACAGAAGCCGAAATCACGAGCTAATAGAAACTTCATCTTGAAAATTGAGAGCCCGGCAGAGGTGATGACAAAATTTTACGGGCTGTTTATAGAGGACTCGTGACTCGCGAATTTACAAGCGCGACTTTTTCATGAGATTTTTGCGATAAGTCAAAAATCCGGTTTGAAAGGAAGTCGGAGGATATTTTTTTGCGAGATGAAGCGAGCACTTTGGTTTATCTCGGAGTTAGTGGAGCTTAAATAGCATCTGATGATTTCAACTTAATGGTCGGACCCTGTCCCCTGCGTTACAGAGATAACTGGAGTTCTGATCGTAAGTATTTAATCAGACGACATTTTTGTCTTCGTTTTTCATTTATCTTCGCGTTTGCTCGGCGACAATTTCGTGAATTAAATCCTGTTATCAAACGACTATTACGAGTACAGTAAGGGCAATCAGAGGTAAAGACCTGTTGGGGACATTAACTCGGCTACTAAGACGCATTTAAGTCTTTCAAGTGTGTCTAGCTCCAAGACATTCTGAGGTGATTTTAGTACCAAGAGTAGTGTCGTTACTGCTTCACACTGTTGTTAACCCTAATTGGACCATGGTGTCACTGGTGTCACCGAAATTAAATTGCAATTTTTCCATGGATAGCAGACTTTTTGTGGGCTATTGGAAGTCTCAAATTAGAGTTATGACTAAAATTTCCAAAGAAATCGATGAAAACATTTTCAAAATTTTTGTCAACATTATTTTTTGACTTTTAATAGCTCACAAAAAGTTGTTGAAAAAATTCAGCTCTTTCCATTAATTTATAAATGTAAAAAATAAATAAATAATAAACATAAAAAATAATAAAAAAATTGCTAGTTTTCTGAAATTGAGAACCAGTACTTAATGTCAAAATTGCGGTTTTTCGTTGTTTGATAAGAAGAGAGCAAGTTAGGGTAGACAATACACAATAATGATGTTGACAAGACCAATTATGATGAAGTAATTAAAAAGGCCAACATTTTCCCCCGATTTCCCCACGACTACGCGCTTATTCAGAGATGTTACAGTTTTTTCGATGCGTGCTAAGTGCTCTCTTGACCACAAACTAGAAGGTTTTATTAGTTTAGTTCGATCATGAAGTTCCATGACTGGAACTTGACTAATACGAAGATATTGAGCGGAGTTTGAACCCAATTAGCTTCTCAAGGGCGCACCTGAACTCAAATGACACGACCCGACCCGGCACCCACCATCCAATTACCCGTGTCATCTCCTACCCACATCTCCATTTCCGTTTTTTATTCCTTTTTGCACTCTTAGGTTTTTTTAGTCTTGAAGACGAGGGTACCGAATTAGCCAAAGATTAGTTTTCAGTCTTGAGAGCAGGATCTTCTTTGGACCAGTTCATCCTAGTTTCTTCCACTCTTTGCAAAGACTCTTTGCCATGGCAGTCATCCTAGAACAAAGGCACCGTGCCCTTTGAAATGGTCGTCGGATGACCGAGTCACGAAATCATTTATCTGTAGGGATTTAGGCGTAAAACAACTCCACGATGCACACATTATTGCCTACATCCTAATCCGAGGTAGACTTGCCGGTCATTACTGGAGATTATCTCGTTGATGGGGGATACTCAACGATGGAACCCAACTGCAATACTCTCTTAGATTCTTACCTTAGTGTCAAGTCTCATCAATGAACTGGTACCATGAACTCTCGATGACACTTATTCCTCTTGCAAGCAGCCTCTAACCTTTGTCATAGAAAAGGAATTTAATTTAATTTATTTCTCATGTAGAAGTACAAATTATTGTCAAATTTTTCAACTGGAAAAAAAATCGATACTTTATATCAATTTTTAAGTTGCTATTCAAATCAAAAATCAATCTTTTAAAAAAAGTCCAAAGAACCAAAATAAATCAAAAATTAAATTTCATTATTTAACCTGTAAATGATGTAATTTATTTAAATCGTCCTTTGAAAAATTACGTAAAAAGTAGAATTTTTAAAACTTTGTAAAAAGTGGATTCATAACAAGAAGAATGATGTAAAATTTCAAAATTTGAAATCGGCACCCAAGTAAAAAGTTTTCAGGAAAAGAACAAAACTCGCGTAATTTTTTTTTATTTGTCAATATATCAACTAGTTACATTTGAGGTATTGTACATCAGGTAACTATCTAGATATTTACTTCACATGTATATTACGCATTTCTCATGCAAGTGTTAGTCCAATGACTTTCACTACATTAAAGTTGCACTTCAGCATCCAAGGTCCAGTGGCTTGGTACTCCTTAGACGTCGGATTTCTTGAGTGTTGTCCAGAAGCTGGATGGCCTCTGGGTTTGTGTGTATGTGAAGCCTCTTTTCGTAGTTTCTCGCGTATCTTTTTGCTACCTCGCTAATAGTCTCAATTTGAAGGTCCTTGTGGAGGTCATCATTACGAATGTACCACGGAGCATTCACAATACTCCTCAGTATCTTATTTTGGAACGTTTGAATAATTTTCATGTTACTTTTGGCTGTGCATCCCCATAGCTGTACACCATAGGTCTAAATTAGCATAGGTCCTGTTTTGTATAACAGCACTTTGTTGTGTAAGCTAAGCTGTTAATGTCGGCCCAGGAGCCAATACAGTTTTCTGAATTTGATTGCTAGCTGTTCCTTTTTCTTTTTGACGTGTTCTTTCCACTTCCGCTTCGTACCTCGCGTCATTCCCAGATACTTAGCTGAGTTGGAATATGGGACTGTGCATTGATTCAATATCAGCGGCATATTTGTAATTTTTTTTGTTGGTGAAGTTCACATGAGTGGATTTGGTTTCGTTTAATTTGAGGCGCCATTTTTGAGTCCAATCTCCAATAGCATTCGTAGCTTCCTGTAGGCTTTCTGTAGAGGTTTCAACTGTGTCAGCAACTGCCAAAACTGCTGTATCGTCTGCGAATGTGGCTATAGTTGTTCCCAATTTGCGAGGAACATCATGTGTATATAGCAAGTAAAGGAGGGGTCCAAGAACACTTCCCTGCGGGACACCTGCTCTAATTTTGTTGAGATTTGAGTTTTCATCTACATTTTTAATTCTGAAGTATCTATTGCTGAGGTAAGATTCCAGAATTTGGCAATATTGATTAGGCAACATCCCTTGTAGTTTATTGTTTAGTCCATCGTGCCACACTTTATCGAAAGCTTGTGACACTCCAAGAAATACAGCACTACACACTTGTTTATTTTCCAGTGAATTTTCAATTACACCTGTTATCCTATGGACTTGTTCAATCGTTGAATGTTTTGTTCTAAAACTAAACTGGTGTTTTGGAAATAAATTCCTTTCTTCTATTTTGTTTATGAGTCTTTTCTTTAGTAGCTTCTCAAACAGCTTGGAGAGAACTGGAAGCAGTGAAATTGGTCTATAGGACTTGACGTCCGAAGGTTCTTTGCCTGGTTTCAAGATCATGATCACTTCAGCAATTTTCCAAGATTGAAGAACATTTTTTAATTGAAACGCTGCATTTATGAGGTGTAGTAGGTTACGCAATCCTATCTCTGGAAGTTCTTTTAACACTTGACCAGTGATCAGGTCATATTCTGGCGCTTTTCTGGCGTAAATGTGATACAACTTTCTTAGGTAGGTATATTTTCTTTCTGACAAAAAAACATGAAGCTCTAAAGAGTAAGTTGTCTAGGGGATTTCAAAGACCTAGAGTCAAAAACGACGGGTTGCAAATAATAACAACTCCAAAAGGAACTTTACTGTTAAAAGTTCACGTAACTGGAGAATCGATTTAGTTGTACCACCTACTCATGAATCGATTCTTTGGGGAGTCCTTCCCTTGTTGTACTTATAATATACACTGAATTTGTACATAATCATTGTTAGGTTCAAAGGTAGAGCGTACGAAGTTACTACATTGTGAGAGGTTTTATTAGGTGTCGTAAAGGAACACATTTGTTATGAGGTCATCATCCTTTCAATGGAGTTGTTAACGACTAATAAGCAAGGTGATAGTCAGGTGTCACGAGGAGGAGAAATGCGATGAGATAAGGAAGGGAAGACTCCCAGCGTCGATCCATCATAATTTATAATGGTAGACGAGGGGGTCAAAAGAGTATTAAGTTCTCGTATTGATCATAAAACATTCCGCCCACGTGAGGCCGAGCTACAGAGGCGCGGGGGGTGGCGAATTAGCGAAAAACTGGTTCCTCGACTTGAGCCGAGGCTGAGGTACAGTTATCGTGGAAACCACAAGATGCAGCCTTGCTCGGGTGGACGACGACACCCAACTTTGAAAGTGGGGCACTCAGGTGATCCTACTCTATAATATATTTGGTATTGTGACAGAAGGTCAAGTACTACATCTGTACTATAAACCGAAAACCCCATTAGTTATAGAGGAAAACAGGGAAATTTCGTTTTTTGTGAAAATTCAGTTGAGGTTAGCAACAATTTCTACACGAGGTCTGGTTTCTGTTAGATACCATGAAATAGGAGAAAACCGGGTAGAAAGCCTCCGCTATCCACCAGGAAACGTTTACCAGAATAATTCTGGTATAATCAGGATAATCAGAATAATTCTGATCACAATTATTGTGATCATGAAAAAATAAACGGTATTGTTGGCCTGTACTGAGATAGGAGGCAGCGCAATCGGCAATGTATTCTACTGCCTGTTTTTCCGAATTGTTCCATTTGCACGGTTGTTCGCATTTTTCCGGTCGACACTTAGCTCCAAATCTAAAATGTGAATAACAAGATCTTCCTTTAGGATTGAAACGAGGTCGGGATCGACTACGAGAGCGTGATCGGGATTGGGTCTTCAAATTTCGAAGTTGGCCTTCTAGGTCCACGATTCTGGCTGACAGTTGTTCGACGTAAGAATGTTGGATAGGATTTGCTTCTAACAACGGATTTTGTGAAGACGATGAAGTTACCGCATCAACCCCCGAACCGCATGTTCCAAATTCTATCTCCGATTTCCGCGAGTTTGTCAATGTCCCCGTCCGAAATGGTCAAAATACTGCTTTTTTGTTGAGGGAGTTAATCGAGCCATAAAGTTTGCAAAAGTTTATCGGAAACGTCCTTACCCGACAGACTTTTCATTTTTCGAAGCAACTGACTAGGTTTGAGATCACCGAGTTCGAGTTCACTAACGAGTTGCCTTATTTTTCGTTCGTCGCTTTCCTTAAAGATAGTGATTAAACGTTGTTTAGCGTCCGAGTATTTAGTCAGGGTTTCTGCATTGACTGGATCCCAAAATATGGGATCTAGTTTAGAGAATATTTAATATTATCTACGATCTTCAAATCTAAGTGCGCGAGAATATAATTGAATTAGGTAGTTTCGTTTGTTACGCCACAAAGTTGAAATTGGGCTTCAGCCTGAGCAAACCAAATTTCAGGTTTTTCTGGCCAAAAAGGAGGAATTTTATGGCGATTGTACTTGCCCCTTGATTCTCTGCCTGTTGGGCGGCAGGAACATGTCCACCCTCAGCCATGGCGAAATAGAAAATTGTTTATAAAAACTTACCAAAATCCGGGATCCGATAGTGAGGAACTTTGATCCAACTTACAACAGAAGTTACGAGGTCACCAGATTGTCGCGTTGATGGGTTTTACCAACTGCGGTACGGTGTTCGAGGGGTAGTCGTGGGACAACTCTACCCCTTTGCCGCGCCTGTCGGAGTGGAAATGAACATCTGTATCATGTAGTGCAGCAGTGTCCTCGGACTCATGGGGGCCGCATTTTACGTCATGATGCGGTCGCCAAGCAGATAGCAGGTGCTTTGTCATCTAGCGGCTGGGATGTTGAGAGAGAGAGATTGTATCACATGCCAAGTGACCAGGGTAAGAAGCCCGACATCGTTGCCGTCAAGCCCGACCAGTCTTGCATTATCCTGGATGTCCAAGTTGTCAATGGCAGCTTGGACATGGAGCAGACTTGGCGGGCTAAGATAAGAAAGTATGATAGAAATGATTTACGGCAAGCGGTGTCGGAGCTAAAAGGAGTGGCACCCAACAACATCAGGGTGATGGCTGCAACCTTGTCATGGCGCGGGGTGTGGTGCGGGAAAAGTGCCACGGAGTTGCGTGAGTTGGGCATCTCAGTAGGCGTACTCCGTGGTATCACCACCCGTGTCCTGCTCGGCTCGTATTTGAACTGGTGGTCGTTCTATAGAGGCACTTCCCTTCATCCCTCTCTCCCGCCCCCACCTTCCTCATCTCCCCTCATCCCTAGGGCCGGCGTCGGGTGAGTCCTGAGCGTCCTCCCCATTTTTTAATTATTATTTTATTTATTTTTATTTTATGGCGTGCCCCCTCCGTCAAAAAAGACATTTTGTCTTTGAGGGGAGTTAGAAAAGAAAAAAAAAAAAAAAAAAAAAAATACGACAAATAATGCTGTTAAGAAAGAACGATCAACACGGACGACTTCAATCATTCGGACTTATTATAATTCAGCAAAATTAGTTTTGCAACTTTGAAAGCGAAATTACAAAAGTCTCAAAATTAAGAATTCGAATCGCGAATTTGAATCAAAGAATCTTGAGAATCAAAGGGCTAAACTTAGGGATGGCAACGATATATCGATATATGGAATATATCGATATATTACGTTTGATATATCGATATATTTATATCGATATAGAGAACCGATATTATCGGTCAATATCGATATATTTAACGATATATCGCGACCTGTTTTCAAGTTAAAAAAAAAATTTTTTAGTAAAAATTAAATATTGAAATGAATGGACGAGAAGGGACGCCTGTACTATAAAAACATCAAGTAATTTTATTCCAAATTTAGTAGGTAGGTACCTACTGATGGGTTGATTTCAGACTGTTGACTTCAGCTCAGACATAATTGTGTACATAGTATTCACCTACAGTGGCGCTCAAGGCTCAATTACTTGACTTGAGCCAAAATTAATGGAGGCTCGTCCAGCTTAAAACTACCTACTATACGAAGTGAAGCAGGTTTTCACAACAATTATTTTCAATTTTGAAGGATCATGATCGTCCACAGTACCTAAACCCTATCAATTTAAAAATTAATTTAACATTGCAACGACATTTTCGCACTTTTTTCTAGTTTTTAGGACGTCCCACAGTAAGACTTGGGCGTCCTTATGCGATCGATCTGGGGTGAAGTTGGACAACACTCAACAGGAAAAAAAAATAACCACACAGTAATCCGTTTTAGACCATTCTGAATCCAAATCCGCGAAAAAAACCATAGGTGTATGTCTGTGTGTGTGTGTGTGTGTGTGTGTGTATGTGTGTGTGTGTGTGTGTGTGTGTGTGTAACAAAATCTTGTGTACTCTGCACAGGCCTTAGTTCTCAACCGATTTTCCTGGTTCTTTTTTTGTTCGTCGCGGAAAACTATCTAGTTGTGCACTACGTCGCCGGAATTTCTAATTTTGCCTTTTAAGGGGGGGAAAGGGGGGGTTAATGCTCAAAAAACGTGCGTTTTTGGGCATAATCTTGTGTACTCTGCACAGCCCTTAGTTCTCAACCGATTTTTGTGGTTCTTTTTTCATCGACGCGGAAAACTATCTAGTTATGCACTACGGCGCCGGAATTTTGAATTTTGCTTTTTAAGGGGGGGAAAGGGGGGGGTTAATGCTTAAAAAACGTGCGTTTGCGGGCGTAATCTTGTAAACTCTGCCCAGGCCTCAATTTCCAACCGATTTGTGTGTTTCTTTTTTTGTTTGACTCAAATAACTTCCGATTTGTACATAATTTCACCCGAGTACCAAAATTCTCAAGGGGAGGGGGCGAGTGGGGGGGATCATATTCACAAAATATCCGATTTTTCAATATTTCGGTTCCTTTACTGCTTACTAACTGTCCCCAAGCTTTGAAATTAAGGAAAAATTCTCATTATACCTCCGGATTTTCATGAATTATTCTCTGTACGACCATGGAACTAATAGTGGTGCCACCATGGTGCCAGGACACCGTAAACCGCATATTTCGTGTTTTTTTTTTTGTGTGTTTCACCTTGAATACGGATGTGAACCTCGAAAGACTGCCTACTAAAACTAACAGATGAAAGTTCAATGTTACGACGTATTTCCGCTTTGGTGCCAGACTGGCACCATTGGGGTTGGTGGGGGGGGGGGGGTGAACTCGAATTCGCATGTTGGGTATCGTAGATCATGGATTTTAAAATGCTCTTCAGATTCGAGGCTCCCACGCCGCTAAATGTTATGGTGGATAATGGTGAGGGGGGGTGGGGGGGTGGTCACTATTTCTTGCCTAAAGTAATAAACCAAATTACATCGAGTGAAACAGTTGTATCGCTTACCAACTGGTTAAACTGATCTAATGCTTATCCAATGGGACGTCCCCTGGAATGCATGCATTACTAAACAATATGTTTAAACAATGAATTTCGATCATTCATACCCAGTAACTTTTGAAAGTAGGTTAATACTTATTTCACACGGGTTTTTTCAAATAGATCTTCCGATATGTGAGTATATCGATAATGTTACCTCCAAAATGATATTAGTAACTTTTCAATTCACCTACCTACTTACTTCTTCAAGTTTTGACATTTTCATGTCTTTGCTTTGGCACATAAACTGAAAAATCGTCACGAAAATTTGCTCACGAGACCAATAAATAAAATAGACTCACTGTGTTGCATAGAGAACAAACAACTGTTTTCTTATTTTGATGCTTGGACACATAAACTAACAACCTTACTACCTTGTTGTGTAGTGGTTGACATGAAAATATCCCAATGTGTTGCAGACTCGTATGCAAGCATTTTTCGAAAGAAGGTGTACAAGCTGATGAAGACAAGATCAAATCAATTCTTGAAATGAGCGTACTTTACTTTGACTTTTAATAATTAAAAGTATAATTATTATACTTTCATTAATTCTATATTAATAATTCTCTAATAAACCCAAATGAGCAGTTTCAGGGGTTAGTCTTGATGATTAACCCTTAATTTCCCACTGATTTCCAAGTAGATACTCCGATATGCCCATAAATGTCATCCTAAATGATTTTTATATTGTTTTAAAAACTATTAAATTCACCTACCTACTTCACATGTTTTTTAAAGTAGATCTTCCGATACATCGAAAAATCGATATATTTTCTCCGACATATCGAAACATAAATATATTTTCTCCAATATATCGAAATATCGATATATTTTATCCGATATATCGAAGGTATCGATATCTCGTTGACGATATATCATTTGAACGATATATCGATATATTTCATTCGATATGCCATCCCTAGCTAAACTCAATAATTGAGACGATTATTATCTTTGACAAAGATAATAATTGTCTCAATTATTGAGTTCGACGAATCAGATGGTGAGCTAAGGTGTCCACAGCAACTGGAGGGAATCTGTAGGTAGTTACCTACACTCTCATACCGAAAATACTTGAGCAGGTACCTACTTATGGATTTTTCCTGTTTTTGTTTTTCTTTCCTAGTTATTCATCTGTTTATTAAGAAACTCTTACTTTCTCATTTGAAATAAATTCGTTTTGCTATCTAAAAGTAATATATTTAATTTCAAAACAAGTTTAATTAAATTTCCAAATTGAAAGGTTGAGGTTAACGATCGGTGGCATTTCAGCATTTCATACGTAAGACGGTGAAATGCCACACTTTACATAAATATTAAATTATCAGAAAGAAGAAAACTGTAATTTTGGTTCCGTGGCTGTGTGTCTGTCTGTCAAGAAATCCTCCTTGCCACAGCCATAACTTCCACATTTATAACCCGATTTTGAAGAATTTTCAGGGATTGTGCGGGTTGGCGTGTAGACGGTCCCCTATGAAAATCATCACCCCGGACTGATAGTAGCGACTGCGCATGCGTAAACTTGAATTCCTTGTAACGGCCATAACTTCCACATTTTCTTTCTGATTTCGATGAAATTTTCAGGGATTATGCGGGTTAGCTACCCTATTAAAACCATCTCCCCCTGATTAATAGTAGCTGCTGCGTATGCGGAAATGTGACAGCCATAACTTTTGCATTTTCCATCCGATTTCGACAAAATTTCTCAGGATTGTTCAGATTAGCGTGTAGATAGTCCCCTATGAGGGTGGTGTAAGGTAATTAGAGATCGATGTTTTGAGTAAACTACTATGCATCGGATCATCTATACAATCGGGTTTTGGATACGAGGAAGCTATGTGCCACACCCACTTGGCAGACTTTTTTACGTGGAATCCAGATAAGTGAGTGTTTTATTGAATGGTTTCCGTTCCCATACTTACCAACTTTCTGCCCAGGTTGTATGATGATTATAGTTAGCCTGAAGGTGTTCACGAGATAGTAAAATTCGTCCGACTGGACCCTTGAAACCGCCCACGGTGCCCCCTCATAATAGCGCCTGAAGTTTTTACTGGTGGGCTTTTGTACTTTCTTGAGTCTAGGAGGAACCTAATGTGCGCTAATTAAAGGACTAGTAAACGCTCATTAGCGGAATGAGGGCGTATATCGCCTTCATGAGAGCAAAAACCGCTTCAGACGAATCAGCCTGAGGGTACGTACTCGGGGATTATGGGTGGTTGAACTCATCTCTTCAGCTTCTCTGTAGGATATTGTGGTAGAGGCTGTTTGGAACGAGACACCAATCATAGTGCTTGAAAACAGAGTTTTGCTACATAATTCGTATGTACTTCAACTATTTGTAAATCAACTAGGTACCTAACCAATTTTTGATTTTTGCCGATGGTGCAGAGGTGATGTATATTGTGAAGAGAAAAATTTCGTGATTAACAGAGGAGTCACGAAATTTTTCTCTACATGATCAACTAACCAAATCTATTTCTCACGGCCTTATCGCACGCCTTATGGAATGTCTTCTCCAAAACCCCGATATGTGATAAATCACAACGGAAAAATTGGCCACTTTAAATTCTTTCCTACATCACTACTATTTTTATATTCACACCGTTCTTGGACTTTATGAATATTGATAAATGATGTTGATCAGATTTTCTCACTGGTGGTTTTCAATATTCAAAAATCTCCAAAAATCTTCTTCAGACAGTGTTGACTATTTTGCTTCCGTGTCTACCAAGGTAGCGGAAGCTGTGTTTTCACTTTTCAAGGTTGAAAAAATTTTTCTCCAAAATCGAAATTTCCACTCGCGTTTTAGGTTTCAGACCTTTCTGAACAATTTTGGTTCCGTGTCTGTCTGTCTGTGTGTCTGTCATGAAATCCTTGTAGCATAAATATACGAAGTTATTGTCCGATTTCGATGAAATTTTCAGGGATTGTGCTGGTTGGTGTGGAGACGGTCCTCTATGAAAATAATCACCCCCAGACTGATAGTAGCCGCTGCGCATGCGCAAACGTGAATTCCTTAGAACAGCCATAACTTCTACATTTTCCATCCGATATCGATGAAATTTTCAGTGATTATGCGGATTAGGTTTTAGATGGTTCCCGAAGAAAATCGAGGCCATAAAATTGACAGTATCCTCTGCGCATGCGCATCCGTAAATCCTAGCAACAGCCATAACACTTACATTTTTCATCGGAATTTGATTAA